>PNEQ01081808.1:0-20347 GCA_003012365.1 Medauroidea extradentata | reverse complement strand
TCTGAATTTTATTGTGATTTAGAATTTTCAATTAATTGATGGTAGACTTTTTTTGTGCCTTAATTGTCGAAGCTAATTAACGTGTCTGTGACACAGGAGTAATTGTGTGCATAACTAATTGTGTTGTGAGAGTTCTAGTTGATTACTGTTTTGTGTATTTCGTAGCTTTGTGAGCTATTAAATCCAGAACTTAATTTAACTCTTTTATTTCTAATTATAAGACCTCTATCCCAAAGAACTCGTGGAAATTGCCCACATATAAAGTTTATGTCTCAAACATGTAACAGTAATATGTAGTTTTGTTGTTCGGTTGTGATGAATTGATGAGTTTTGGGAAGTTCAGTTTCGCTCTGTTGCTCTTAATGATGTTACGCTGCTTTTGAAAATTCACACTCTAATATAAACAGTAACTTTATTACCAGGAAAGCGGCGTGCAAAATTAACACACATCGCCGGTGTACAAAAACAAATTGTTACATTTACAGCAACCTCATCATTCAAGAGTTCACATTAGGTGAGTGGGATTACCCATGGCCTTACGAAAATGCGAGATGTACAGATCTTAGCTCAGACAATGCCGAGACCTGTCACACTTGTCAACATTGATTTGGAGAAGACATTTGCCGGTGTAAACTGGGGATTCTATGAGAGACTTCTCATGAACGTCTACTTTACGCCCCATAACATACAAGTTATTCGTACTCTCTGCTCAAATGCGACAGCCAATATTTCTCTGAATGGCCGACTCAATCAGAAATTTAATGTAAAATCGTCCGTGCGACAAGAGTGCCCCTATGCCGCTGTTTGTGGTTCACATTGAACCACTTATAAGTAGAGCCATTGGAGCCAGGCAAAATTCGTGTTTTTTCTGACAGCTTACTGGACTCCAAGTGACTATAGGCTCGTTCGATGTCTCCCGCTGGCCGATTTAGAGCCCGGTAGTTTTCGCGAAAATATTTTTGCCCCACTTTGTTTCAGTGTCTTACGTGCACACCTGCAGCTCAACTTCATGTTTATTTGTGGAGTGTTTTTGAGCAGAGTCGTTATTCATTAGACTTTGCCAATCAGTACAAGGTTAACTGTGGCACAACACGTCTGAGATTTGCGGATTTAACCATCACACGCTGGGTGTTACATCCAATCACTGACCACAAAACAGAGATGCAGGTGTACACATAAGACACTGAAACAAAGTGGGGCAAAAATATTTTCGCGAAAACTACCGGGCCCTACCTATATTGTGACTAGCCGCGGAGAATGCTTATAAGGTAGAGAGGCCAATCTCTGCAAAGACGTAACACATGTAAATGACAACACATAGAAGTTCGTGGTCAATGGACGATTTGAAAAGAGGCGGAGCTTCAGTCAGGTGTGGGATACAATTCCTATCTCCATGGATACCGCAGCCGAACATAACCTTCATTTAGCTGTTTGGCTTCACATGTCCCGGATAAGATGTACGCCAAGAAAATTGATTATTTGTTTGGAATTTGCCGTTTTTTCAGGCAAACATTATTCTTATGTATTTGCGTATCTTAACCATGAAATGGAAACTAATATTTTTTACCCTTGCGTGCAAATCTATGAATGCGCAACATGTTTGCTTTCTGCAATTACCAACAAACAAATCAGCATGTTTGTAAACATGCTTTGTTTCCCACAGTACTTTTCCCCTGCGGTGACGTCAGGGGGCGTGTACTTCAAGTTGTCCATTGAATCGCAGATTATGCTCTGTTATGTACAGGAAAGTGAAGTTTAGTCTGCTACCAAATGATACCGCTAATTTTGCATGTCTCTGCTAATAAGACAGCTTCACTCTGCTCTTAACGGTCTGCATGTCAATATCCACCACATAACTGTACTGGGTATGATGATTTGTCTGTCATTGTGCGAAGTGACAATGACATTGCGATTGTCCACGATGTCCTAAAGAGGTACAGTCAAGCGTGTAATGCAAAGTGGAACTCTAATAAAACAAATATTCTTGATCTCAAGGCAGATCCGGATACGATTCAAGTTGTTTCTCCCATCGTGAAAACCGACGCACTTCGTACACTAGGGATAACCTTCAAATGGAGTATAGAACAAACTAATATAGACAACTGAAAGATGGTTGTACAAAACGTCCGTGTCAGCCTCACTGATTCCCGTTTCCACAATGTTAACATTATCCAGCGAATGTATGTTATTGATACATATTTGTTATCAGATCTGTGGTAGGTTGCACAAGTATTTCCGATGGTGGCTATAATTGCAGCACAGATACGACAATACGTTGACTGGTTCACATGGCTTAGTTTCCTCTTCAGGGCCAGCCGGGGATAACTGTTGCTGTCTACGACTCAGAGGATCCTAGGTCTCGTTGAACACGGACTGAAAGCTAAAGCCTTATTTCTAAACACAATCATTCAGTGCAGGTTCAAGGGGGATAGTTCTACTGCGATGCATCGGGAGATGTGGAATAATGTCATATTCTTACCACGTTACTTCAGGACGGCCTTGCGAGTACTAAGAAAAACTATTTCTGAGATATCGGATGAAGTCGCCATCTGAACACGTTTATTATACGACCACTTTTGCGAGGCAACGCACACGTTGCCACGTATCCAGAACACACTTTCGGCCCGCAGGTGGCTCAATTTTTGAGAAATATATCTTATACGGACATTCCGACGCACCTACGTGAGGCAGTCTATGCTTTTGTAAACTACCTTACTCCCACTCAATATCGACGGAAACGAACTGGACCAGTCTTGGACGACATATGTGAAGTATGCGGATCCCGTGACACAGCATTTATACAGGATGTCGGACTGTGTGTTTTCTCGACTGATATGTATTTGGTGTCGCCGGCTCATTGCTCTGCCTCAAGATGTATAAGCGTATAGGATATGATACAAGAATTATACAATATTCCCTTCTGTCAAACGAAGAACAGCAGCAGACTTGCCATTGTCAACACCAGGGACGCATTTACTTCGTGATTTTATAGCACAGATTCGAAGTGCGAGATGTGCGATTGCAAAAGCTTGTCATTTGCTTATGTAATATCACAGCAGTTCCTATACGCCTCGCCTTACACGGGATTCGAACCCAAAATCTCCTACCAGTATTCAAAATAACTATGCCACGTTAAGTCATCAGAATTATTAAGAAATTGAATGTGTATATACGAGCTCAATCCCAAATATGCATACGTATTAATAAGTCGGGAAGAAGTAACAACTTTTAAATTATTTTTCCATAGCCATGCCCGCTTTTCTGGATATCTTTATCGTTTTACCTTTTCTTCCCCTAAATTATCGAATTTTAAAATGTCATGAAATAGTTTTTTAGGTATTTACGTTAACTTCATTCCTATTCAGAAATAATCTCGATATCTTAACGGGTTTAAGAAATACAGAGGATTAATTGAAACAACGGTAATTTTTTTTTATTCTCTTTGAGGTAAACGGGTTTACAAGATATCGAGGTTTGATTGAAAATACATTTTACGGTTTTTCACCCTCTTAATTTGTATATTTCGTAAAATATAAAAATAAGATATTATGAGTTCTCGAAGGCTACATTCTGAAGAAAATTCACATAGATATCTCAAGGTGTTTAGGCGCTATCGAGGATTCTTTGAAGACACATTTCACCCCTTTACATCCCCTTAGTTTACGAATTTCGAAAAATCTCTTTTTAGTGGGTGCCTACGGCTTAATAGTAAGCCACCATTAAAATATCATGTCTCTAGGTCCAGCGGTTTGGGCTGTGCGTTGATTAATGTGTTAGTAGAGCAATTCATTTTATATACAGAGATGGCGGTTGAAAACTAAGTGAAGTTTATTGTATCCAGTTGAGAAATCTTGTGCAGCGCTTTACGTAATTATGATAGCAGCATTCTGAAACAAACGACACCTCGGTATTTTAGTGTTAATATAAAATTTGAGGGTACGTGTAAAACCAATTTTACGTCTTTTCGCTCCTTACGGGTCAGATTTCGAAAAATACCTTCTTAGTACTTGCCTATATCGTGATGGGAACCCACGTTCAATTAGTTTTCACGTTTGTAGGTCCAGCGGTTTGGGCAGTGGTTAGTTCGGTATGTCAGTCAAAAAATTTAGTAACAAAGACAAATAAAAATCCCCCCACAACGCTCATACACTCATATACATACACACAGATAATATAAATAAATAAGTATGTATATAGTTATATAAACACACACAAACACAGTGCGCCCGCGACTTTTCTCGCGGGTAGTACTCACAGCAGATAATATTTAATGTAATTGAGAAACAATTTTGTACACCAGATTGGCAGTTCAGTCATCAAATGTTAGATAAACAAATATGCTACTTGAGTTAACTCTGCTGCGGGTTAAGTATATATAGTAGTACACGCGAGAAGCAGTCTTAGTCTGCCCCTGCCACTAACAGCGACTTCGCCTGGGCCTTATTTATCGTCACAGCAAGTTGATCTTCTGGAGTAATTACTGAATCTTAAATGTAAGGGGTAATGGAATGAAATACGTACTTTACATGGTATTAAGACTGATTTCTCCCGAGCACAACAATAGGTTATGGTGCCCTCAGTAACATATTTGTTTTTCAAAACATTCACTTGAAGTTAAGTGGCATTAGGGAGCTTTGGCGGTGTATCGCTGAAATATAAACGTATATGGTGGTAACCTTGAGGTTAGTGAGATGGTACCTAAATGTGAGCTGATGCCCTCCAGGAACTTCAGTTTGTAGTGGACTGCATAATACATTTTCACCACTTGTGAACTTCATCCAAATTACACTAATTTTTTTCTTCCTTGCAGTTTTTGTGTGTCAGACTTGCACATTTGCAGATCCTTTAAAGAAATTTGAGCCCAAAACCTCCCGAACAATATATCGGAACTACAAACAACTGCGCCACATAACGTCGAAATTATTCGTGAAAACTAATTTTAAAAATAAAATATTAATTACCTGGGCTCATAGAGGTTGTACAACACCACGTCTCGATAGAACTGCAGATTGAAACTTCTGTATAATTTTTTTCTCGCTGGTTGTACTTGCTTTTCGGATAGTCTACCTCGAAAGTTCACAAACTAAGTTTTATTCTTAACTAGCTGTCCATTTGCGGCTTCGCCTGCGTGTACTATAGAAAAGAGTAACTAACTTATAATTACGTATAAACGGATGATGTTACTATATTCTCTGTATATCTTTAAAACAACAAATACAAACAGTTTTATCCAGTCCACTTCGCTGAGCGTACTTTAATTTCAGAACGTCTTTGTTTTTAATTCATCTTTATTTCTCTAAAAAAAACTGCCCGGTTGCGGCTTTGCCCGCGTGAAATTATGTATTGTAAACAGTAACTCTGGATAAAATATGTGCTGAAGGTATTTAACAGCTAGCGTACTCAATAACAGTGAACTATAAATTGTCTTAGCTTAGTGTAAAAAGCGCGCGCAATATGTTCGTATGGTGTCATAGTAATTCCCATCGCAAAGTCTTGCACGGGATACGAACCTGAAACCCCACCTTCCCACGCCACAAACTTTATACACAATACCTGAGTGAATGCATAAAGGCAGGCCGTGATAATTATTTCGTATGTACAGGCTACAGTTCGAAGAGGTTTTATGTATGAGTATGTTGACAAAAATAAACAACTGTTGAATTATTTCTCCGTGGTCATTATCTTTTTTCTTGAGACTGTAACATTTTACTGCTTTTTACATCCATTATTTTCGAATTTCATAAAATCCTGAATTTGATTTGTAGATATTTACAAAAGCTTCATTCTTATCAAAAAACCGTCTCGATATCTCAACGGGTATAAGCGGTACAGATTATTATTTGAAAACATATTTTATTTATTTATTAGCATTCAAGGACGAATTTCGAGAGATCTTGAAATTACTTTTTTGATATTTACGTAAGATTTATTTTAAAGCAAATACCATTTCAATATTTCCACTGGTTTAGGAGATAAGTGGGATTAATTATAAACACATTTTATTTTTTAAGAGCTTTCAAAGACAAATTTCGAAAAATTCTAAAAATACTTTTTAGATATTTACGTAAGCATAATTTTAAAGAAAAAATCACCTCACTATCTGAAATGGTTTAGGAGAAATCACGGATTAAAGAAAAACACATTTGACGGCTTTTCACACCCCCTTAGTTTTCGTATTTTGCAAAATCGAAAAATTCGCAAATATCCATTTGTTTGGACAATATATTGAAGTTAAAAAAAATTGTGATAGCTTTCCCTGTTAATGAGATAAAAGGGATTCTTTGAAAACACATTTCACCCCTTTTAACCTCCTTAGTTATCAAACTTATAAAAATCCATTCTTAGTGGGTGCCTACGGGGCAAGGGGAAGCTTTCCCCAAAATTTCATGGTTCTAGGTCCAGCAGTTTGGGCTGTGCGTTGATGACTAAGTGAGTGAGTGTGTCAGTCAGGACAATTCATTTTATATATTAACATTAAGTTATCTTATAAAATAAAAAACTTGCATTACTTTTGTCAGGTACTTACGCAAGCATTATTCTGACGCAAACACCACATCAATATCTCTACTGGTTAAATAAGTATCATCGGGTGACAGAAACAAATTTTGTGCCTTTTCACCCCTTTAGGTGTCGAATTTCGAAATATCTTAATTTCACACCTTAAATATTTGTTCAAGTATCCAAGTGAAGTGAAAATCACGACGAATGCTCATTCAGCCAAAGCAGAACAGATCATTCATATAAATCACATATTACCCCTGTACAGTACTGAGAGTTCGAATTTTAAAAAAAATCTTAAAATCATTTGCGGCCATTTACCTAAAAATCATCCTGAAGCAAAATAAACTGAATATCTCGATGGCTTTCATATATATCGAATATTTATCTAAGACACATTCCAGGAATTTTCACTTCGTAAGAGACTGAAATTTAAAAAACCCTTGACTCGCTGGGTTCAAGATATATTGACGATTAATTGAAAATACATGACATCCTTTTTCACCTCTTTTCACCTCTTTAAGTGGGGAACTTTGAAAATTCGTGAAATCGCTTTTCAGATATTTGAGTAATCATCAATCATGAACAGAAATCACGCCACAACATAAGAGATCATTGTGGTCGATATATATAGATTGTGAATTGAAATCATATTTTACCCCTTTTTTTACCTCTTTGGGGCCGAATTTGGAAAATATATTTAAATGGTATTTTGGATATTTACATATGGATCAACATTAACCAAAGAGCTCTTCGATATCTCGATTGGTTCGATAGATATAGAGGAATAATCGAAAACACATTTCACCCCCTTATTTATCAAATTTCGAAATGTTTCGTATGTCAGCCAGTCAGGGTTCTCGTACACATGCACACACACACCCGCATGTGTGTATATGCATTCCTATTTTTTTATGAACCATGGAAACGTAATTATTTATTCTGTTCTTGGTTGTATATTTTTGAACCAGAAATAAATATATTCCAGAGGCAATAACTTACACATTTAACAACAAGTATATTAAAACATGGGACAATATTCACTGGTTTGCTACCAACCTAACGAACAGGTCATCTAGTGCGCAATAAACGTTAGGTGCTACTACAAGCAGGGATATTTCAAAGTCTTTATTTCAGAAGAAGTTGATTAAAATATTCCTGAACTTCCTTTTACGCTCACCGAAAACAGTAAAAAATCTACATTAAACATTATTTACTGAAGAGCGTTTCCCACGCATAGTCCACTTATGTACCCTTGGACTGTTCGGAAGTAACAGCTGCATCTCAAATCCAGCGAAACCAATTTTAAAGGAAGGCGAAGGTTATTTCTCTCCTTCTTGTGGTATACATGTTGCTGTTAAAATGTTACGACAAAATGTGTGGCGTTGTAGATGATATTACAGCAGGCAACTCACGTTTAAGTACTTATGTTATTGAGTTCCTCGTTTTACTATCAATGTGGTTCAAATACTTTTTTGTAAAACGTATACATGCAATGTCCTTAAAGTGCTCTCCGCGCAGCTGTAAATGTATGCAAAAAATGTTCTGCTCCCATGTAAGAAATTCTCATTAAAGCAGATGCCGTCCAAGAATAATACAATGGAAGAATTAAATGTTAACCACTTAAGGCCATGTAAATGTAAAGGAACAGGCAATTCTACTCGTGCTTTTGAAATTTTCTTTGACGTCTTGTATCTCACCTTGAATGTGGGTTTGTAACCTGAAATCTGCTACTCCAGTGGAATCATTAAAATTCCTCCATAATATATTTAAACAACCATTTAAAAATTAATAGCGACGTAAATAAATACGTTAGTTTAATGGCCTTTTTTTAAACAGGCACAGTCATATTGACGAAGGAACAAGTATTTGAATGGTTGTTAAAAAATAACACGAGGGCAACTGAGCTGTTTAATTTTTAGTGAAATGTCCTTAAAAAAGTACATGATTGCTTTTCGCATGAGATTTTTCTGTCAGTCTCTTACTATATTTTTCTTTGTAATAATTCTTGCGAAAAGCATTGCACAATAGCAACTGCCGAAAAACCAGACTTTTGATTCCTTGTGTATTGTTGTAAATTGATAAGTTGAGTATTTACCCCGGATATTTAACAAAACCGTTCACTTTTTTTTTTCTGTACGGGCCCGGCCACTCAGTTAGTTTTCTCGTTAATTAAATGCTCATTTTTTTCTTTGTACGAGATAGTGTTTGTTATGCGGACAGTGCTGGTGACTACGTTATCCTAGCATTAAAAATTTTTTACTCAAATGGTTTTCACGTAAATACTTATCATATATTTCGGAGACATCAAAATAATGAAAAATAATAAACTTATTAAATAGAAATATATCACCTTAAAATTATTTCATCGGATGTACTTCGAAACAATTTATCAAAACACGACGATATATTTTGTACTGCCTATTAAAAATCACTTAGCGTGCACTATTTTCCTATAACTCTGTTACCAAGAGTGATCAATTCGTATTCATCCGACCGTCACGCCAGAATGAGTATGGCAGTCTTTTTTAAATTACATTAGTAAACATAGCTATTTTTCATATAAAGCAGGGTTATCCGAAACCGGGTTTTCTTGTGAAGCTACCCGCCCATGTGAGAGGGAGGATTATAATTTATTGATTTTAATTTTTTTTAGGAAAAAAATTACAAACTACCTTGTGTGTCAGTCTGTTATTTTAGAGTTTATTATAACTTGCCTGATTTTAGTTGTTTCTTTACTTTTTTTTTAAAGTATTTAGAGTAAAAATAATTAAGAGCTTATCTAACTTAAGGACATATACTACAAATATGTTAATGGAAAACGACGATTATTGTGATAAATATAATCAAAGAATTACTGGAAGCATCAAAACGGCGAAAAAAAGACATTGACGGCCGACAAAATACTGGTATCAATGGAACTTATAATTTCGTAGGAAAACGAAGTTGTACAACAGGAGTGTAGTTGTAGAGATTAGAAGAAATATACGGAGTACAACATAGACTGGTATACAACAAAATATGTTGAACTCGAGCAATACGAAACTTTAATATGCAACTGTGTGAGTGAGAGATTTTTGGTTAGCGCTTAACAGCGAGGTCTTTAGCGCTAGTGAAGGGTGAATGAAGCAGTGCCGGAATGAAAGGGCGAGGGAAACGGGAGATCCGCGAGAAAACCCGCCAACCAACGGCATCATCTGGCACGATTCCCGCATGCGAAAATCCGGGAACCGAATCCGGATCGCCATGGTGGGAGGCAAATGGTCTGACCATTCGGCCACCGCGGCCTCTTTAATCAACAAGCGAAAGTTGAACTCGCCCTAGCCGGTACCAACATAAGAACGGTAGATACTATATTCTTCGACTGATATGTATCGTGCCTAGCCATCAAGGTAAACTAGCGATATATCTTAGATGGAATACAGTTAAGAACTATTTGATGATGGAATACAAGAGCATCAACTATAGGGAGAGAGCTGAGAGGTGTAATGACAGAGGCTAGGAATCATGCGAGATAAAGTATTATAATGAAAACGACAAAAATAAATAAAGCTTCTGGTCCTGACCAAGTAACAGATAAATTATCGAAACTAATAAATATAAGTTTAAACATACTTTTACAATTCCATCTAAAACACAGTAACAATTCCTAACGAATGTCCACAATAAGCCTTAATCAACTTACTGAAAAGATGAATTCTCGGAAATGTAGTGACTACTAGTCAACAGGCTTACGTATCGTGAGCTACGCACTTAAAAATACTTTCAAAAATTATCTACCAACAAATATTCAGAAAACTGGAAGCGAATATCAGCGATATGCAATTTAGCTATTGAAATGTATTAGGAGCTAGAGAAACTTTCTTTGACTTTAATGTGATTGCGCAGAGAAGACTAGAAACGAACAAACCACTACAATAGAGCCTGTGATAATGTTCGCCATCACCACCTCATTCGCCTCCTCATTGAAAAGAATCTAGATATGAAAGCTGCCCCATTACTAAAAACCTCTATTAAAATCACACAGCCAAAATTGAAAAGTGAGAGAGAGAGAGAGAGAAAGAGAGAGAGAGAGAAAGCAGACTGGTTACAAATTTGAATAAAATTAGTCATAGACTTCCTCCCCGCAAGCTGAATTACACCTATAACAATTTGTTAATTTACTGTGTCTCTTAAATAACTGCATAGTTTAAACATTGCATATTTACTTTAAACGTCAAAGCCACAAGCGGAACACTTAAGAGAGCGATAAAGTGCATTATTTCGAGCTGTTTTAGAGGGACGCGTGGAAGCAAATAAAACTCAAAAAAGTTTATTTAGAATACTGAGATTTTAGCATGTCAGCAATGAAAGATACGATTAGGAATATCATTTTTAGAAATGTTGTAAACATTCTTTTTAATATACAAATTTAAATAACTTAATTAAAAAGTCTATATTTGAGCAAGTTTGACAACTCGCAGAAAATAAAGTAATCCATAGTAAGAATGTGTTGGCTTTGAAAGAACTGTGCAATGGAAGTTCATGACTGGATTTAGTTTCTTGGACATATTCTATTGCGATATAGATGACTGATAAAGAAAACTAACGATAATAGAAAAACATAAATAAGCAGAGTATGCTTTAGTCAACAGTACACATACACAACATAAAATCCCATAAATGAAATTGGGTCAAATAATAACCAAGGACAAAACAGATAAGAAATAACAATAAAAATCGGAAGAAAAACTCAGATATCACCAAGGCAGACAACCCAGGTTTGAGGCCTGCTTTGGCAAAGAGGTAAACAGATAAAATATTTAACACACAAATTAAAACAAAATAACAATACGACACAACGAAGAGGCGAAAACAAAAACCAGTTACGTATCAGACACGAACAGCGAAACAACAAGCAACACAACGATGAGACGAAACAAAACACAGCAGTTTTCCAGACAGACAGTAGAACGACGTTTTGGGAACTGGAATATGTTCCCGTCAACAGGAAGACACACAGGGTCCAGGAACACGAGTGCGACTGACTGACTGGAAAATTACTGTGTTTGTTTCGTCTCATCGTTGTGTCGCTTGTTGTTTTTCTGTTCGTGTCTGACATCTGCTGTGTTTGTTCTAGTGGTTTCACAGATTCGGAATTAAAAAAACAGATTTGACGAAATGAATAAGTGTAAAACTACTGAAAAACTGAATAATCACAAATTACGATTTATGGGGCGAAAATTCCAAAAGTGAATCAATAAATAATCATTCATTCCAGAAACTGTGAAAACCACTAGAATTTCCGTGAATATTCACTAGTCGCGATAAATATCGTGGCACCCACGTGAAGCCACAAACATTTGAAAATTCCTGCAGTTGTTTAATACGTTCTTAAGGTTTCTCGGCGTCGGTCCTCTTTACTTCAACAGCTAGGCGTCCTCACCTCTGCAAAGTAGCAGTCCTCGTACCAGGTTTTTCCCCGAAGCCGACACTTAGACCACACAATCACCATCGATATTCTCCCCAGTACCAAGCAACTGTGTTGCCTTCGGCCTTCTTCTGTCTTCTTGTATTTTTGGCAGGACGCCACCCTGGGCGATTGTCACACCAGACAGAAGCTAGTTCAACTCCTCTCGTTGTTACAGATGACGAGCTGCAGGTGACGTGGGATGAGTCTCATCTTCTTGATGTGACGCGCCACATTCCTTGCCAACTTGAGAACTTCTACAACTGCGGCCAGGTATACTGAAGCTCGCGCTACAACTCGCTGTGCATTGTTGTCCATGTGCAACAATATGTGGATTCTCCCTACACGTAGAACTGCAGTCCTGCTCGGCTGGTCCGCGACATGGACTTACCCATAACATTCCGCCTGTTTCCCTTCCGGACATGTAGGCGAGCTGTATGCGTCGACCTTCAACGATAGACAATCAATATTTCAAAATTACATTAGGCCGATCCTCGGCTACTATCGCCCTATAATATGATCGTTGGGAAAAGTCAACACTCCGTGAAACATCCGCCAAATACTTTCCCGGTCAGCGATTCCCGTAGACTCCCGAAGTTGCCCGCTCGCTGAGATTGGCCCTGTATAGTAAACTTACAGAACGTCTGTAAAAAGTGGTTATTAACATTACTGAGTTTTAGCAGGTATTTGTTACACCCAGTGAGGTAGTGCAAAGCATTCAGGAGGACATAAGTTAAAAACCCGTCTTGGTTATCATGATTTAGATATTTCAGTAATTTTCTAAATCTCTAATGTAGAAACTGTGTTAGTTTCATAATACCTGGCCTGGTTGTTTCTGTCATAGTGCCTTCCTCTGGCCGCATTACTCCTTGATCAAAACCTTGTGCTGATCAAGGTCACATAAAACATCAAATAAATTTAATTACGTCGTGTTCTGTGTATTTACTTTACGTAAATTCGTATACAACACCGCATTGTGTCAAGCAAAGTTAAATAAATTGGTTAGACTTTGGTTAAGAAGTACAGTTTTACTCCTATCAGTACTGTTTATTTTGATGCACACATGTGTAATTTTTTATAAATATTTAAGGTGTCACAGCACCTCTCATTCGTCTCACTTATATGTAATATACGTATAATGTACAAAACTATCTAAAATTTCAACTAGGCAACTAGGCCACTTACTCAAAATTGTGTTACTAACAGTAATACCCAACAATAATTTTCGTAACTTAATTATACTGCATGTGAATGTGTAAAAACAACATAATTCATTTTGGTATTTTGCTTCAATGTAGCAGAAGAGCGCCAAAAACCGAATGAAGGAGAGATGCGATAAAACACTCGCATTCGGTAGGGCCCAGGTTTGATTGCTGGCTTTAGACGTCCTTATTTTAGTTTTCCAGTGTTATCGAATATCCCGTCAGATGAAATATGGGAAGGTTCCTACACGTCCTGGCCGAACACCTCTCAATTTTCCTTACGTTTTGTCCGTTCCATGTATGAATTCCATTTTTTGACAGTTGTCTTGGGATATAACATTTAAGCAGTTCCCTTGTACAAACAATTTTTGTCTCTGCCACATATGATTTATGCACAAGTGCACTCGACTGACTGTCAAACTGTGCAATATACAAAACTGCCTAACATAATACTTCTTGCGTTCAAAAGTTCTGAAGACGACCGGTATCATGTGTGCATAATTCTACAGGAAAATAACTTTCATTTTGATATAACTGCACAGTTTACAAGCCAGCTTAGCTTGTTTGTGCAGAAATAACTTTTGGTGGAGGGACACATTGCTTTTTTTCATCGAAACAGCTGTAAAAAAAACGCCAACACAACTGTAAAAAAAGGGATTCTTACAGGAGACAGACTACAGTACGTCTACAAAAATTGTCGAACTATTTAAGGCCGCTTTAAACCTCCAATACATAATAAAATTAATAAACCTGCTGATCTTAAGAACATTATTTTCGTAACTACAAGTACACGTTATAGAACAGTTTTTTAAACAAAGGTTATATTTTTAAAAGTGTCAAGTAGGGCCGTAACTGCCAACATATACTACCTCAAGTAAAAAAATTTCACAAAAAAGTACACTATATTTTGCGAGCTACTAGCGCAGCGAAGTTTAATTTTCGGACATGGTACCCACCGATATGTATAAAAAATACCAGACATGCTGTACATAGACCAGTTTGTTCCTTCTGGCGTAGTCCATCACTACAGGGGCAAATGTAGAGATAAATCAAAGCGAGGTTGTTCGGTCGTGTAGTCGTGAATAGAATAATCTGTCCAACAGGTTCATCCAAAATATCTGTAAACTTGTCCAACCAGTTTTTCCACTCTTCGCCATAGGTCCCAAATCACAGAAGTTTTCCGCACAAGCTAGTTGTAGGCCTACCTGTATATTCGTGTTTATAAATTTCACCGACAAATTCCGCGAGGCGATATATGACACCTCATGGAAATGGAAGACGAAAATAAACTCGATATTTTGTACTTAAATATAATACCAAGGGAGAAATAAATCGCTGAAAATCAAATTGGGAAACACTTAAAAAAAAGAGTGACTTCTTATCCGACAATCACAAACTGTCTGTACGTTAACACAGTGAAGTAATGAAGGCAGCATGGCATGCCGACTGGAGACATGACTCCATGGTGAAATGGTGGCTATCCGTAAACACGTAGCAGTTTTAATATGAGTGTTAAATTCCAACATGTGGTTTCCTTGCAACTTTTGCAAATTGAGTACGTTACGTTACCATAGAAGTGTAAAAACGTTTCCAACCAACGATTTGGGAGAATGCAGCGACAGGCTATGCAGTTGCAATTAGTAGAACTACCAATAAACGGTACAAAAACCGTGTAATTTAGTAGTCTGCCTACCAGGTGATTTAACTGCGATGTTTTCACTTAATGAGACTTCTACATATGTTATTTTACTAATATACGAAAAGAAACTATATTCCAAACAAGGGTTTTAGAGTTATATGTAAATGTCACACGTATTAGTAGAGACCGGAAAACTTAGCGTTGTTACCAACGACATATATACGGATAGACCCAGCCAAAACAAAACAGCTGATTGTGGCCCGCTTTTGCTGTGGAAGATAGGGTTTATGACATATTTCAGGTGTGGACGTGTTAAATGTAAAGGAATTTACGTATACAAGTCTGATTTCTTGTACATATTATTACACATTTATTTGAATGTAATGCAAAATCAGACAAGATATATGGTACTACTACACTGTGCAACATTGTTTACTTTGTATTCAAAATACGTCTGTGGTTAATAATTTTGGTAATTAATTAAATGAATACAACACTGGGTTAAAAAAAATATTTAATGTTTACGCCATGTTTGAATATTTGACACCTTTGTATTTGCTGCAATAACCTAAATTAAGCACTTGTAAATAAATTCAATGGTTCAGCTACATTGCACTGCCTAAATAGTAGTTTTTGTTGGGATTCCATTAAACCTCTTGACTTTTCTCGTCCAGTTATGCGCTGTAAAATAAATTGGTACTAAAGCTTGGGTAATAACAATCATACTGCCAAAACTTGCAACGAATAAGACAGTAGTTATGCCATTGGCTAATGACTATATTATATTGTGCAGTAGTAGCCTTTCTGTGAATTTGGCTGTAATATTTTGTCCCACCTAAAATTCACTTTTCTACGACATGAAACCAGTCCTTAAGAGGGTGAATTCAGACACAGCCCACATAGTGTTCAAAGCAAACGTAATATTTTTATATCCAATCCCAGTGAAATATAACAAGGTACTTGGTCAAGAGTACATAATGAAATAATTTTTCAAGTCCAAATTGGAAACTTAACAATAGTGTTGTTAATGATAGGGTATGTAGGTAACTTAATCTTGATTAATCAATTTTTTTCATTATGCACACAACTGAATTTATACCTCTGCATTATATATATAACGTGTACACAGTTAGTTAAATTAATTTATCCAATTTATCCTGATACAAAATTCTGGCTAAGTTACACCACGGGAACGAGAGAGGTTTCTTTAAGCTGGCTCCGGACCAGCATACAGGTAACAGGTACCTAATTAGTTTATGGCTCGGTTTCAGTCGCCATATTGAATTTTATTATTTTTCGCCTTTTTTTAAATTCTGAGCAGAAAAATGTTAAAGCTGCGATTATACCTCAAATTCTATTTTCTTTACACTACAGTACAGACATGGCGAGTGAGAGATGTTGGTTAGCGCTTAACATCGAGGTCTTTAGTGCTGGTGAGGGGTGACATGAGGTGGGTATGGAGCAGTACCGGAATGAAAGGGCGGCCGGGGGAAACGGGATATCCCCGAGAAACCCCACCGACCAACGGCATCGTCAGGCACGATTCCCACATGTGAAAATCCGGGGACCTGCCAGGAATCGAGCCCGGATCGCCTTGGTGGGAGGCGAATGGCCATCGCGGACCCCACAGACATGGTGATTGAGTTGGTAATGTGTAATTTGGTCGCAATCTGTCAGGCTAATGAAGAATATAAAATGAATATGCCTAACTGATAGAGGCATAGTTATATGATGGGTTAAAATGAAAGTGAAGTAAGTCACTTATTTTAATACATTGTGGTTATTGTACAGTGACTTTATTTGTATGAGCCATGTTTAAATATCAATTGAGTTAAGTCAGGGCTGCTTTAACTTTTTGGAAAATGTTTTTATGAGTTCCTACAAATTACACTTTATTCTGCAAAACTAAGTAATCATGACATTCTTCACTTTCATTCTAACTCCCTCATATGTTACCAGCTCAATCGCCATATTTGTACTGTAGCGTAAGGATAATATAATTTGTAGTATAGTCGCAAATTTTACCTGTTTTCTTTCAGAATTTCAAAAAAGCAAAGTGTAAGCAATAACATAAATGTAAAAAAGCTAAGAAATTTGAAACTGTTATTGTATGAACTCTAAATTGTCCACAAGAACTTAAATTTTCATACATGTTATAAGGAAACAATTTTTGTGCCAACAAAGTCCCTGTTTCTACATATTTCTGCTTCCACCGAATACAGTATAAAAACTTTTGCAATAATTGCATTATACGAACAATTTATAGTACACTGACAAATATAAGGCAGCCTACCAGATTGTGTACAGTTGACAGCAATATTTGTCACGCTGTAGATAAATTGTACAAAACCAGTAAAATTAATTATTTTTAAGATTACAAATGTTTTACTTTCCAGACAATATGAAACGTTTTTGTGTTTTAATAAAATACGAACCGTTTCCATTACTTGTTAAACTCACCAAGTGCCAAGAAACTATCTCCACAAGCACAAACATAAATTATATTCTATATATATCACAAAAAAATCAACAAGGCAAATTAATTACTAACCACAGCATTACAAAACACTTATAAATGTCTAAAATAACCTAAAATCCTGGTATTTAATATGTGAAGAAACTATCTGGAAAATAAGTACAAATATGCGGTCAGTAATTCAAAAAATGCACATTCAAAACTAAATTACAATACATTTTGCATACGTAAATAGCCCGTGTGTTGTTCTTTTAAAAGCAAATAACTATCTGCATAACATAAGTACAAATATACATACAGAGCTTGATTTTTAACATCAAAAGAAAAAAGCAAATTCAAGAAATACATATAATATGAATTAAAATCGGTTAAGAAAGCGTACCTGTTGAATGATATTGGTGTCCTTTTGACTGCTTTTTCGTTACAGCCGTAGACAACACATTTCTGGACCGTTTTTACAACACGCTGCAGCAAATTCAAATGGCATCCATGCGAACACAGGCAACAATCAGCTGTTTAGGAAGCGAAGTTGTTTTGGCTTCAATATTTTTGCGGCATACTGGGTCTACCATGGCTATGTCTATGGTTGTTACCAAACACACTCTGCGGCGTTATTGTCTATAAGCTTTTGTATTTGTGTGTGTCCGCTATGAGATAGTGGACGTTATAGATAACTTTACATCACTAGTTGAAAGTCCTCTTGTGCCCCACAAACTTATACGCGATATTTGCAGGTAACTACGTATTAGGAACACTGTATCAAAGCCCTGGGGCCGCGACGACGCAACAGTATGACCAATCTCCTCCAACCAAACTAATCCAATCCCGTCGGTGTCCATCCCGATTTTTCGCTTGTGGGATACATGGGTTGGCTGACGGAGTTTCTCGATGTACTTCCGTACCTTCCGTCCTTCGGATTCCATCGCTTTTTCACGCTAGGGCTACATGTCATGTCTCAGGGTTCGGTAAACGCCTACAGACTTCGACATCAGAAGTCTGTCATCTCAGTAATGTGCTACCCAGTCGTCAGGTACGGGGCGCAGGAATTAAGTCAACTCGGAATTGACTCAACTCCGGTTTTTCTTGTGAACAGGCTGGAATTGTGTCAACCCGGGATTGATTCAACTCCGGATTTGTACTTTTAACTCGAAACCCCAAACGGAATTAAGTCAACTTCGAGTTGGCTTTATTCCGGGTTATAAAGTGTACAGTTTCTAAACCAAAATTTGTACCGGAATTAAGTCAACCCGGAATTGACTCAATTCCGGATTTTAACTACGTAGTTTTCAGCACATAAATCTTACCGGAATTAAGTCAACCGGAATTGACTCAATTCCGGATTTTTAACAACCTCTCTTGGAAACCATGAACAGGACAGGAATTAAGTCAACCAGGAATTGACACAATTCCGGATTTTTTGCGCTCTCGTTTCTAGCATTAAAAGTGTACCGGAATTAAGTCAACCGAAGTTGACTCAATTCCGGGTTCTTATTTTCCCCCAAAAGGTGAAACGGAATTAAGTCAACCCGGAATTGCCTCAATTCCGGATTTTTCATGCTGCTATACATTTTGGAATACACCGGAATTACGTCAACCGGAATAAGGTCAACTTGTTGACTCTATTCCGGTTACGTTTCAATACTGGCCCCTTTCTCAAGACGCGGAAATATGTCAACCGGAATTAGGTCAACTCTGAATATTCTGGTATTTAAGTCCGAGTTTTATGGTACCCTTTTTGGTGTTTACGAAACTACTCCAACCCGGAAATTTAGGCTACATGGTGGCTGTAAGGGAGGACTCGATTTCGAAAGTATTAAGAGTTAATAAACAATTTTATTACCAGATGGGGCGTGAGGAATGTTTGGACCTCGGATGGTCTAATTTTCTCTGAATCGCGAGTCTGAGTCCCGTATCTACAAGCGGCTAGCTGATCTGCGTGGCGCAGTTCATTTGCGCGTCAGTTGCGGCGCGAGAGGCTCTGGGTTCGAATCGGGGTGTTATTTGGGTTAAATAGTTTTGATAGAAAACTATTAAGCGTGACCATTTCTAAAAACTTTCTGAAGATCTTTCAACAGCTTATTATTTAGCAGCTACTCCGCCACTTGCTTCTTACTGTCGTCTTTCGAACCACTGCCAGACGTAAATGCTTCCAGCGTCGTGACGAGGCTTACGAAAGCTTTGTTTGCAGACGTCCACCCGGGGATTGTCAGTCACCTATAAACGTCTTTCAGAAGCTTACCAGCTGATAGCGCTTTAACTGTCAAATGGTTTGTAAATAGGACAACATAGCACAATTTTCTACCAGTCTTTAATGCAACCGAAGACGCTATTTTTCGTTTCTCGTGCATGTGCAGACGAAAAAAAAAAAAAAAAAGTAACAAGATAGTTGTAAGTAATAGTATTTTTGTAACGTTTTTCTACTCTTACGAAGTTGCGAGCTTTTAGGGTTTTTCACATCTAACGCAAATAATTAAATTGTCAAGAAACTATGCCAGTAAGACAATGTTTGCCGTTTTAAAAGACCATAAAAATTTAGAGGACTGTGCGTCCTGAAAAAATTAAAACATTTTTTACAGGATAGGTTTGTTGAAATCATGAATTAAACAATGTGATTTTTAAAATCAGTGATTAAAATTAATTAAAATTATAAAGTCGACTTTTACTGTACTGTATTTTTTAACTTAAATAATATGGATTATTGCAAAAACTTTATTATTACAACGATATGAATAAAAATGAACACTAAATTTATTTTATATTCTACTTATGATGAAGAATACCTGGGGATAAGTATATCAATAACATTTCCTGATTTAAAAATGGAAAGCAGAGTTATTGTTTATTAGTAGAGACGTACAAAATTCTCGTTATTTTCTGACAGCTGACTAAAGCTGAGCGCCCACTAGAGGCAAGGGGCGGCAAGGCGTGGAGCGGCAAGGCACGCGACTCTGCGCCCACTTGCAGATGGCAAGGAGTGGCAAGGAGCAGCAAGGAGCAGGTTGACATGGAACTGAGACTATGTTCAGGCAGTAGTTGTGAGAAACATGTCTGATAGCAGTGAGGATGAGGTGTTTTTGTTATAT
>PNEQ01081805.1:0-35242 GCA_003012365.1 Medauroidea extradentata | reverse complement strand
GCCCAGCATGCCATGGCAGAGATCCGCCACACCGCCACAGCTCACTTCCAGGAGGAAGTCCTTGTCCACCTCAGGACATTGGTAGGGCAAGGACCTGCCCAGCCGACTCGAGAGTAATAGTGTTTTTTTGTATATTGTGTAAATAGTAATTTAATAAATGTGATTTTCTTTAAACTTAACAATGTGTATTTGTGAGACATTATTTCGTGTGCCTGTCATAACTTTTCTTAAAGAGCATCAGATGCAACAGTCCATGTACACGCAATCAATATTTACATAGCACACTATTACAAAATGTTTAAAAAAACTGATGAATGTCATAGCTCTGTCTTGGGCTCTCGCAATTTCCATGTGCATGCAATCAATATTTACATAGCACACTATTACAAGGTTTTAAAAAAACTGAAATAATTATGAATGTCATAGCTCTGTCTTGGACTCTCGCAATTTGTAGTATCTCAGTGCTTGCCTACCAACCCAAGGGTCGGCAGGGGTGACTGACTCTACAGAGAGGATTATGCTGTGTACCAAGAGAATCACATAGGGGTGGGGACCTGGTGGAATGACAGAGCATGAGCTGAGAAGATGGAATGATAGAGCACTGGTAGAAAATTTGAGGGGAGCCCGAGCAGGGGAGTTGGTCTGGGGAGCCAGAGGAGGGGAGTTGGTCTGGGGAGCCGGAGAATGACAGAGCATGAGCTGGGGAGATGGAATGATAGAGCACGAGTAGAAAATTCGAGGGGGGCCAGAGGAGGGGAGTTGGTCTGGGGAGCCATGGAATGACAGAGCATGAGTCATGGCTGGCCATGGTCGATTCATCAGACCAGAACAGGGGAGTTGTTCTGGGGAGCCATGGAATGACAGAGCAGAAGGAGGGGAGCCAGAGCAGGGGTGGGGAGCAAATGGAATGACAGAGCAAGAGAATCATGCAGGGGATTGGAATAGGGGACCAGATAGAATGACAGAGCAAGATAATAATGCAGGGATTGGAATGGGGAGCAGATGGAATGACAGAGCAAGAGAATCATGCAGGGGATTGGAATGGGGAGCAGATGGAATGACAGAGCAGAAGGGAGGAGAGCCAGAGCAGGGGGATTGGAATGGGGAGCCATGGAATGACAGTAGAAAATTCTAGAAAATTAAGTGACATCATCAAAGGCAGGTGATGCAATCCAAGATGGCAACCAGAAGTGACGCAATCCAAGATGGCGACTGCAAAAGGTCAAGGTCATCCAAGATGGCGGATGGGTGATGTCATCCAAGATGGCTGCCGCAGCTCCCCTGCTCCCCCTCCCCCCCTGTCCAGGGGGAACATTTTCCATATACTGTCAATGTCAAATTGAATGAGAATAAACTTCAGTTCAAGAAAAACGAAGTTAGGTATTTTGAGCATGTATTTTCCAAGGCGGGCATGAAACCAGATCCTGACCAGGGTACAGGCAGTGCTGGCACTACAGACACCTACAAGCAAGGTGGAACTTTAACGAGTGCTAGGCTTTGTAAGTTATTTGCGGAAGTTCCTACCTCATCTTGCTAGTGTTACAGCTCCACTGCGAGAACTACTCCAGAATAACAGCGAGTGGCATTGGTTGTCAGCACACACTGTAGCACTAGAGCAAGTCAAGAAGTTAGTCACCAGTGCCCCAGTCCTGGGTCTTTATGATCCCTGCAAAAAGCTATCCATGCAGTGTGATGCATCGCAAGATGGCCTGGGATGCTGTTTAATGTGCGATGGACAACCCATCAGGTATGCATCTCGAAGCTTATCCCCTGCAGAAAAGAAATATGCACAAGTGGAAAAGGAGATGCTGAGCATTGTGTTTGCTGCAAAAAAGTTTCACCATTATATATATGGGAGGGATGTCACAGTGTATACAGACCATAAGCCGTTGGTCCCTGTGTTCAAAAAAAGTGTGTCTGATGTGTATTCAGTCAGACTGCAAAGAATGAAGATTCGTCTGCTATGCTACACACTGTCAGTGGAGTTTATCCCAGGAAAATGCATGCATGTAGCTGACCTACTGTCCAGATCTTATCTGCAAAGTGAGGATCACAGCATGGAAGCTGAGTCGGATGAAATGGTTCACTTGGTGAGTGTATGTGATACCATTCAAGTGTCGTCAACAAGAAAGGCAGAATTCAGACAGCAAACAACAAAAGATACTGTTCTCTCTGAGATCATGAGGTACTGCCAAACTGGGTGTCCTGAACACAAGAAGAGGATTAGCCAACCAGCTCAAGTGTATTTCACCAATCGAGATAACACGTAGACCAGGGCTTGGTGTTTCTGAATGACCGTGTAGTAGTGACCACAACAATGTGGCAGAATGTACAGTCGCAACTGCACAAGGGTCATTTGGGCATTGAAAGAACAAAAGTAAGAGCGAGACAAGTTTTGTATTGGCCAAAAATGTCTGTTGACATAGAGTCACTTGTGAACCAGTGCATAGTGTGCCAGAAACTCAGAAACAGGAATCCAGCAGAACCCTTACTGTCTCATGACATACCTGAACTGCCGTTTGAAAAAATGTGCGTCGACTTGTGTGACTATGAAGGACGTAGCTGCCAAATAGTAGTGGACTACTATTCCAAATGGCTGGAAATAATACCAGTAGAGAACAAGCAAACCAATGAGGTCATAAGAGCTCTACAATCTGTGTTTGCTACGCATTGTGTACCGAGGCACATTGTGTCGGACAACATGCCATTTGGTTCGTATCTCTTCAAGCAATTTGCAAGGAAGTGGGACTTTGAAAGTATCACAACAAGTCCCCGGTACCCAAAGTCGAATGGACAAGCTGAATGAGCAGTTCAGATAGCAAATAACATGCTGAGGAGGTGCACCACTCCAGTTCATGATCTACCAGTGATGCTAATGGAGCACTGCAACACCCCAGTGTCTGGGCTAGGCCTGTCACCAGCTCAGCTACTAATGAATCGCCGCTTGCGAATGAAACTGCCCATAGAGCAGAAGTTGTTAAAACCCTGTGTGCAGGAAAGTGTAGTGCAAGCACTCAAGGATAGACAGGTGAAAAGCAAGCGATGGTATGACCGGCGAGTGAGGGAGAGAAAAGAGTTTTGTCCACAGGACAAAGTCCTGCTGTACAGAGATGGACAGTGGGAGCCTGCAAGGGTAGTAGACAAGGTAGCAACTCCAAGATCGTACGTAGTACAAGACCGTGAGGGCCAACAAATCCGCAGGAACTCAACCCACTTGCGGCCATCCCACCTGGCACCGGAAGTGCACAGCAAGAGATCCAGCTTGGAATTGGACTTTGAGTTCAAGGGCTTCCCAGAGGCTGAACAAGCAAGAGGTCCACCCACAAGACAAACAGCGACATCAAAACCAGGGAGTGAGGTGAGCTCGCCTGTCTACATCAATAGTGAACGTGAGGTTAAAGTACGTGCAAGATATATAATCTAGTAGTGAATAACAAATGTAAGTGCCCAAGCAACTTAGCTATATCATTAAGAATGTTTCATAGCTAGCGAATATGTGGTGCCTTCTTCAGTTATGTATTTTCTGTTCTTCTCCTGCCAAAAGTATGTACTAGTTTATTTATCAGCACAATGTCCTTGTCTGAAAAGGAAAGGGTGATAAAGGTAATAAGTTGTTGATACTGATGTTTATCTATTGAGTGTAAGTGATGAATAAGTTGATGATGTTTACTCAGTGCGTGTAAGCGATATACTATTCTCAAGGTAGTAAGATAAAGATGTTTTAAATAATGCAGTGGGGGTGAGAAGAATGGGACAAAGAGTGTAACTGGATGAACGCAGTTGTTCACCAGTCTAACCTTGCAGGTACTCTGTGAATATAAAAGTAAGATGCATGGCTTGGTAGAATAACCTTATGTGAAAGGGAAGGTGTTGTGTATGTTAAGTTGGCATGAGTGCCAGGGGGACCTTGGGTAATGGCGGATGCGATGTAATGTTGTTGTTGGCTGTGTGACATTGTCCTGAGGATACAATGGTTTGTAGTTGGAGAAAGGTACATTAAAATAGGTGCAGAAAACATAACAAGAGTCCATATAATATAACTGTAAAATGTTGCATGCTTGCTAGAGGAACATCTTATTAATTATTCGTGTGGAACATGCACTGAATTATTTTACACACATGCACACTGACATACATTTTTTATGTTGAAATTTGAGTGATAAAACTTGAAAGTTACATGAGCATTTCTTACTCACCTACGTCACTTCCTTCTCAAAATGTCCATCATCGTCATTCAGCAAAGCACCAGTTTCAAGTAGTTCTGCCTCAAGAAGTATATATTGCTGCAACCATCCCCTCTGCAGTGTCCACACATGAAAGAACAATGGATACCAGTAGATCGACATTGACAAGCTCTCTGGCAGCCTTTTTATGCAGTTGCAGCTAATAAGATTAAGAAGTTCTTTAGAAGCTGGAGCCAGGCACATGTGATAGGGAACAAATGCCCACTGTTCATTTTCCATCCCCAGTTATTGGCCTCCAAATGGTTTCCTAGCCAGTGTTGCACCTGTAGATATACACGGAAGAAGAGTTGACGTACCGAGTCGCTAGTTGGTGGTAAACTGGATCGATCAACAAGGTCTCTCTGGTTTTGTTTGGAAGTGACAAGTTTACAATAGAGTAAATATCCAAGTTCATTGAGGCTTTTGCATTTTTTGCCATTGTAGAGTGCTAGGAGGACGTCTTCGCCCACTGATGCAATTTCATCAGGAGTTACAGATGGTTCATAGAAAAGTCGTACTTGTCTGTTCAAATTTGTGGTACAAAGCCGAATGTACACTGTTGACACTAAATCTCACACAACAGTTGAAATTTACAAAATGATGTTTGCCCCAAAATATTCCAAAAGGGCACTCGCCGCACACAATATTCTTCACAGTTTCTTGTGCTTTATATTACACACATATCACAAACGCGCTTATATAAAGGCAAAGCCGTCACACAATGTACGCCTCCAAACCAGAGTTACTCAGGATGCAAATACATTAATACAGCACTCATCAAATGGGTTAAATGGTGTGCTCATATTGATTAATGGGCCTCAACCTTCCGACTTTAACACTATCACGCCCAAAACATCAGCTCGTTCCTTCCCTTGCCACAAGTCAATTCTGCGCCCCCATTTTTTGGTCCTAGTCGACTTGGCAGTGCTTTTCCCATTTCTTCGAAGTTGCAAACAGCAATGTTTAGAAGCGACTCGGGACTCGTCACGAGACAAATTCCTCAACATCCAAAACTGTTTATCAGATAGAGACTGTAATGAACTGATCCAGTCTCTCCTCGAAAGGGAAAACGAAGAAAATCGGGACGACTCACCAAATCCTCGTGATCGCCACAGATATCAGTCTTCAACAGCATACATGAACTGCGATCGGACCTTCCATTCGTCTCGCTTAGCCCAAGAAGGAACGGGCAATCACCCACGCCTAGTGAAAGAAGTTTCCAATCTGTGTCGTCGACCATCGGCACTGCAACTTCATCGGACCACACCCAACTGATCGTCAACTTCGCCTGCTGCCTCCTCGTCCCACTCGCCTTGCAATACTGAGCACTGCTCGTGTCATCGCCTACCTAGCGAAACACCGTCACCCCCTCCCTTACCTCCTCTACCAGATGAGACCTCTGAGACTTCCCTCCCATCAAGGCTGCCCCTCCACGGCCGTTAGAGGGATCGACCCGACAGAAGGAGCCACTCAGACGCCCCAAAGACAGTATCAATACACAACCCATTCAACTAGGGAAAGCAGAATCCCCGAAAACGAATTCCCAACAAACAAAGGGAAGCTAAATAAACTACGGCCAACAGAGATCCTCGAAAGAAACAACAAAACCAAACCAAATTCAGCAAACTTAAATGAAAAAGACCAAAAACAAAAACAACCAAGCAAAACTACCATAAAAGACGCATCCCTGACCAGCTAATCAGCTCAATTTCGCAGTAGAAAAGTTCTTGCCATTAAATGATTCCATTGCTTTCGTCCCAACTTCTAAAGCTTGATCACAGTTAATAGTCACATCTGCTACCATGCCAGTTGAAACTGAAACAAGTTCATCTTCAGGCCATGGTGCAAAGGGTTGTGATTTTGGAACCAATTCAGGAACAAATAATAGTCTTTAGTATCACGGATCTTGCGATTTTTTCTTAACTCTGCTGTTCAGAAGATGTAAAATGAAAACCACGGAATGTTTCTATGTTTGCGCAAATTTTGACACAATTAGGAAGTACATGAACCCAATTCACAACCATATTTTTCGAGTTAGGATGTCTTCATAGACAGCATGAGTCCCTGCTCAGTTGCCATATCTGAAGACACACCGCACCAAAATTTTTCACTTCGTCGGATGGTAAAGTAGCCAGCAGATGTCAATTTTTTCAGTTCCTCGTGGTCCATGTGGAGAGAGAGATATTCTATTTGCTGCAAATTGAGTCTGTATGATTTGGCATAAGGAAGGTGCCCTGCTGCTTGAAAATGAGGAATCCTGCTTGCAAATGAGGAATCATATGTCTGATAGTATTAAGGTGAAATTCCCAGTTACCAGTTTTTTCAGCTCTTAGAAAACCTAGGATTAGTTCCCAGTGGCGGATTTAAGGGGGATGGAGGGGGTGACCACCCCTCCCCCTAAAAACCTGTTGTGTGTTTTTTGTGTGGTAAATATTTAAAATATATATAGAAGAAGCATTGCATTTTTACAAATAAATATTTGTTAATAATATTCAACCATGCAAATGGACTCACAAATTCCTTAACACTCATATAATATGTAAATTTTATGTGATCATAACTGCTAAATTCAATATTGCTAAACAACTTTTTCCTTCTCTCAAGCTCTTTTTACGTAAGCGAGATTCGTTCTTGTTCGAAAAGCGCTGTGTGCTGTGCTGGCGGGAGGATATAGTTCCTGTTTTTTCTCTTGTGTGAAGTCCCTTTCGACCCTTTCTCAGCTGGACGGCGAGTGTGTCAGGTCCTTGTTAGGTCGAAGAAAGACTGGTCAGATCAAGGCCCTGTCATAAATAACGGCCCACAGCTGGAAGTTGAAAAGAGGGGGGGGCGGATTACGAACTACGACACCATGTCTTCACACACTCTCTGTCACTATTGAATACTAACTAGGAAGATAGAGAAAATAACCTGATTACGTATTTTAGTAAACTGCAGAAACATTTAGCAACAGAGGAGACGGCGATGCTGATACTGTGACACAGGTTCGTTTTTATTACGTTCTTTATACTGTGAAAGCAGTAATGTTCTAGTGTAAAAAATCCTAAAATTTATTAGAACAATATTTTAGCGTGCATAGTTTTCCCAAAACTGCATGTCGAAGTCAAAATTTCGATGTTATGGGAACGTATCTCAGCAAAGCCTTAATGAATAACGGTAGTTAAGTAATTAACACTGAACTTTAATTAATGTCACGGACTGTAGCTTACAGTTATAAAAGC
Organism: Medauroidea extradentata; assembly: GCA_003012365.1. Classification (NCBI taxonomy): domain Eukaryota; kingdom Metazoa; phylum Arthropoda; class Insecta; order Phasmatodea; family Phasmatidae; genus Medauroidea; species Medauroidea extradentata. The sequence continues at coordinate 27,801 of PNEQ01081805.1, read as the reverse complement.
ACAAAACAAATGTTTGCATTTAAAGAAATCTAATCTAGTAAATGATTTTACTAGACTTTCAGAAATGTTTTAAAAATACGGCAATTTTTTTTATTCTTGTGTCTATAAACTTGAGCGAATAGCCATTGGCTCGTGACATCTAATATCAGTAGAAATTTTTTAGTTTCAATAAAGCGGTTGGTTTTTATTGGGTGTATGTTCCCGTGACACGATGCTTTTGAATAAGTGAAGAGATTTTGATTAGCACTTAACAGCTAGGTATTTTGTGCTTCAGCTTGTTATGGGGGACATATGAGTATGCCGTAGCACAAGAATAAAAGGGACGAAGTAACCAGAAGATCCCCGAGAAAATACGTCGACCAGCAGAACCAAATTTGTTGCAAAATTTATCAGGTCGCACGTTTTTCAAGAGCAAACACAACCAAAAAAGATTCGTCAAAGCAGAATCTTAAAATTGTTCTTAATTTGTGACGACCTGTTTTGTGGTGTAAAGTGTGTGGAGTAATAGGAAGTCGGCAAGTTCAGTTTAAACCAAGTTGCTAGCTCTCACTGTCCTCCCGTGGCATGATCGTTATTATACAAAGTTTGTCCATTTTGCACTTAGGATTATACGCCCGCTAGTCTGAGCAATACGTAGCTAAACTACGTCGAAGGTTACCATGGCGTCGTCAGCGGTCTACTGCCCTAACTTGTGACGATTTGCAACACTTCTAAATAACTGGTCCGACTACCGCAACTCGTAAGCATCCCGACGGATAAATTGAAAACACCCGCGCCGGTATACCCTGGCCCGTCGATCTCTTGATTCAACACCATCTCTGTAAAGGCGTCCGGAGCCTGAACTGACTCCCTGGGACACTCCGACCCGTCGTTATCTGCGTCTCAACGCCGTCTTCTGTGGCTCGAAAACATCTGTCCCAAAATCTGTCAACAATATAGCCATGCTCTTGTTTAGCGCCAATTTCCTTGTTGCTTGCCCTGCATACGTTGGTTCAATTGGGCAAATCAGAAGACAGCTTCCGAAAGAGAGCCCCGCCCCTCGATGACACTTAACTTCCTGCCACTACCGTATTTATTACATAATTATTTAATTTCATTCAGCTGCACTTTGACAAATACCCTACGCGTTTATTTAATTATTAAAATTCCTCCCATTCTAGTTATTGTAACTATTTAAGATTTGTATCTTAAACACACTAGGCTGGCTTTTCTCCCCTTTCATCCAGCAGCTAGGGGGATAAATGAGGGTTTGTTGGGGAGAGAAGGCCCAGACGCTTGCATCTGCTGTTTCCACAAAGACAAAGTATATACATTTCTGTTTTTCCTAAAAGAAATTCTGTGCATAGAGAATATCGGCATCCTGACACGATGATGAAAAGAATGATTCATCGCATGACATGTTTATTATATCTGTAATTTATGGCTATTACTCTTACTAATTGGGGTGGTGACCACATAGCACGTCAGAATTTTTTTATGTCAGCATAATTTCCTTTTACAAGCATAATCTATCGTTAAAAAATATATTACAATTTTTTGATAGCAGTATATTCAAAATTTTGGCTTGGTAACTCCAGAAATAGCACCATTTTTCACCTATAAATACAAATTTTTCCTGGGAGAACCCCCGACCCCCCGCTTTTGATTTGTGGAGTGGGTATATTAACTTCTTAAGGCATTCTCCCCGCCCCCCCCCTAAGATAAATTGCTTAAATCCGCCACTGTTAGTTCCACTTGTCATAAATATTGTAACCACAACTTTCCAGTTCGACTGTTACTCTCACCCATTTCACATTGAAATTTCATAAGTTGGTTAATTTTGTTTAATGTTAGGTTGTTTTCCAAGTCCTTTCCAGAAATTAGGGCCTGTATTGCCACCTCCTGATAAAGTTCTGGATAAAGCATGTCTAGAAGATAGTCGGGAAAAGTGTATTACGACCCTCTGATATGGCTTATCCGAGAGACTATCTACTGGATAGGCTATCAGCTACTACGACCTGCTGATAGGTACTTATCCAGAAGTTAAATTGTGTAAGTGGAACAAAAATGGCGTCATATATGTTCATTAATCATGAAGTTGAGGTTAGGATCCCAGTTCACAAAATGGAGACCTATAAGTTTTGGTGACTGAAGAAAACATAATCTAAATTATGAAATTATTAATAAATTTTAAATATTTCAGCTTAAATGTTTCATGTTATGATTTATTTTGGTTTCGAAGCGATTATTAACACTATTTTTAACTACTTTATTCTAACCTGTATTTATTGTGTTGCATGCATGAATTATAAAATTAAATTTATCTGGGTCTATTATTTTATTTGATACCTGTATTTTAATCAGTAATTTACTTAACCACGATGTTAAACATGAGAAACAGTGACAAATTGTAATATTCGCGAAACATTAAAACCACAACAACCCAACGAAAAAAATTTCAACTAAAAGGTTTACAGTAAGCTCCATTTTTACTACGAACTTATAAAAAAATTAACCAAGTACCTCCGAATATCTACCTTGGGACCGATTAAATATCACAACTTGCTTTTTGTACCGACGCAGCGCAACAAAAGGAAATCTGCTCTGCACCTGCACCTCGAGTCGTAGTTGTAATTAAATTTACTCGAAAACGCAAGACGCAAGGGGCGTAGCCTATTTTGGTTTAGCACAACTGCCTCCCCTCTCCTACTTACACAAGCCAATCAGAAAAATTGTAACATCATTCTCACTGCCCCTTGAACGGCAAAAGCTGTCTGCACACCCACATGCTTACATGCAGATATAGCTTCAATATAGCAGTGAACATTTCTCGTGCTAAAAGTAATGTTTAGGTTTAATTTTTCGTAACCTCAAATTGTGTAACCTTCTCGTGATTAAACAAGGATGTAATAAGTATAGGTTCATATCAAATTATGAAGGAAAATTGTTACAAAGTTTTCATTACAAGTGTCGTAGTTGTGTTTTGAAGTATGAAAATAAATTTCCATAATGTCGTGGTTCTTTCTGTGTAGTGGATGTGTGTGTTCATTTTTGTTGAATGAGATTGTTCGTGAATAATTAAGTGCTTTATTTATGGAGAGCAGCAGTTTTGTAACACAATTGAAATGCATCAAACTGGTTTTCGTCTGTAACCAGGTTTTACATAACATATGTTGCTAACAGAAAATAGAGGGCCTAAAATGATAGACATGTGATGCGATTGGAGCAAAAATTGTGTACACAATTTGTATTTGTAGCATTAATTTGAGTGACCTAGCTTTGAATTTCACGTAAGATATTTTAACTTGTATGGCATGATATTTGTGAGTGTAGACCTACTACCTAATGTAGTATACATGTGGCTTCCCTACCAGCACACAGACATCCTGAGGACCTCCATAGGATGTGGGAACTGTCGTCCCTAGGACGTCCTAGGAAAGTTAATTTCAAGTCCTTTTTATGTAGGAAAAGTTCATGGAAAAGTACTACCTATGTACATCCCTAGGAGCTCCCTGGGACCTGTATTAAACACATATCTGGGACATCCCTAGGAGCTCCCTGGGACCTGTATTAAATGCAACCCTGGGACATCCCTAGCAGCTCCTTCCATCAGCAAAAGTAGAAGTTCAGTATTCAACACAAAAGAAAATAAATGTATTTGTTTTGGTGATATGTTAACATAGTATTTAACACACAGTCAAATACACATAATTGTTAATGTAGCCTCTTAAAATCTTTTGAATAAACAATTTGTCTGTAATAACATTTTTTTAATGCTTCAACTTCCAAAAGTCTACCAGTGGTAATAAAATATGTGTGTCGAAATTAATAAATTTACCAATTTCTTAAGGCATAAGTAAATGGTATGAATTATCTACTAAATGATTTGCAACAAACCTCGTGTATATTTAAATAATATCGTAAGCTATCTAGTAATCATATTAGGAACTTGCCTAGAAATCCACTACGTCTGTGGGAGCTCCTGCTCGGATATCCCAGGGAGCACCTGTTCGGACATCCCAGGGAGCTCCTGCTCGGACATCCCAGGGAGTTCCTCAGAGGAGCTCCGTGGGAGCTCCCTGTAAGGACATCCCTGGGAGCTCCCCAGATGAGGAATTTAGGATGACCCAAATTCGTCTTCCAAGGAGCTTCCTGGGATGTGATGTACTTTTCGAGGAGGTACTTGGGACGTTCTAGGGACATGGTTTTTCGGAGCTCTCGGACATCCGAAATATCCATCCCTAAGACATCCCGAGGATCGCATGTACCCGGATATCCTCAAAGGAGGCCCTTAGGACATCCTGGGGACTTGCTGTGCTGGTAGGGTTGCATCTTTCAGCGAGTTATAAATCATCAAATCGTGATACGTTGATTATTTCTAAATAACTCAGTGTGAATGTATAGCTGCACTGCACTGCAATAAAATTAAGTAGGCCTAGTCTAAATGATTGCTAGTTTAATGTTCACTGAGATAGGCTTAAGTGTGATATGTGTATACAGCAACAATCAGTCTCATGAAAGACTTTAAACTAAAATGTTTGTCCTCCGAATTTATGAAATAAAGAGAATCTCACAGAATCACTATTAAAATAAAGCACGTGTAATGTGGAAACTAGTCGGTGAGAAAGATGTGATGTTTAAATATTCCATTCAAGCAAGGAAATTAGAGATGTATTTTCACTGTTCACTGCAATTAGCGAAACAGGTACTTGCAAAACATTTTGGCTATTTATATATACATTATCATTTGCATAAATGTTATGAAGGTAGAATAACCTCGTCAACTGACAGACACTATTGTTTCATAGTGTGCCACGGAATAATGCCCTCAAAACTTATTCTGCAAAAAGGATAATGAATCATTGTCCATTTTTAATTGCTTTAATAGTAACACATATTTCAGTTTCTAACTTTTACTGTATTTCGTTGTTATTATTAAAATCATAAATGTGTACACGAAAATGTAAATAATTAATGCCTATAGAAGACTGGATACAGAAAAAGATATCCAACTTTTATGTTAATTCACTTTCACACTCACGAAAATTGTCCATTGTGCATGCGCGAACGGCGCAGATGGACCTGCGTCGAGCCATTTGCAGGTCGCAGATTTTCAGGCACTTTGCGCCGTCACGTGACTGCTTGCACTTGTGTATGTGCATATTTAATACCAAAGAAATGCAACGCATGTGCAAATTTTGCACTGCACCTCTCAAAAGCGATATTTAATCGGCCCCCTGATTGCTATGCGGTTAATATTCAGAGGTCGTAATACACAATGGCAAAATAAGTAGCTGATAGCCTATCCAGCATATAGTAATCAGCCAGTTTTATCAGGAGGTGGTTAGTGTTTCTTACGTTAATGTTTATCAAAATAATTTATATAATTTTGTTAACTTATAACAATAAATTGTAACCTGTGATACTCCAATATTTATCACCCTCTTTACTGTCAGGAATGTATGCACAAGAATTGAACAAATTCATTATCCATGTGGTATTTTAAACATCAATTTTACAGTAACCAGGTAAACATGACATTATGGTTGAAGATTGCAGTGGTGTGAGAAATGTCTGTATACATTTTCCTCTGACATGGTTAACTGCTTACTTTGTACACATTAATGAGATGAATTACATAATTTATATCAATTTTTTAGAGTACTTAAGAAGAAAACATATACATACTATTATAGTAATTGTTTTTCAAAACAAGCCTAATTTTTACATATGTAAGAAATGGTTTTTAGTAGAAAAGCTCCTCATTAAAAATCACACTCTTAATAGCCGACAAAAGAAAATTCACAGCTGTATAATTTTACTATTATTTTCATTTTACCTGACATACCAATAACGTAGTGGATACACTTAACATAAGGTGTACAGCCTACACCGCCAGCACTAGAATTAACAGCTGTGTTGTATGTTACCTGAACTCGTAACTCTGTTGACGAAGATTTTATCAATGCTCAAAACACATTTGCATTTAGTCTACATGTAGCACTTCTCAAGTATACATTCTGAAATCTTGACTTGACACAACAGAAAAGGATGCACTCTCAACAATAACTCTTGTGCCCATTTCTTACACTGCCAGCACAGTATTAAATATCGATGGCTGTGAGTCTAGGACGAGAAACACATGTCTCATACCCAGGTCCCGGGCTTAGGTGCCTGGCACCCTGGGCAGATTGAAATCAATCGCCCCCTCCCCCCCTTAAAAAAAACATGTAAAATTCACTATTGTACATTTTTTCGATATATACACATTGCATTGGAGTGATATGTTACTTTTACAATTTTAAAAAGGTACAAGTTTTTCTCTTAGATTTTGCTTTAACAAATAAAAAATTCACTGAAATGTTATCTTACAATATAAAAAATAATAAAATTGTTTTACTGACCTTTGCTAAGATCTTACTTGTTACTGTGAGATACAATGCAATACACAACACAATTAAATGCAAGTTTTTTTTCCTTTCTTTTGCTTTGGCGAATCTGTCTATGATTTCAGCAAAATTGTTTTTTTGTGTTATGTCCTTCTCGCAGCACATTAACATTAAAGCATTTAGTTTACAGTCCACAAGTGTTGATCTTTTAGCATTTTTTACTCTGTTTAATACTGAAAATCCCCTTTCTGCTGAACAATAGGTAAATGGCAAAGTAAGGAAAATTCTTCAAGCAATTTCAAGGTTAGGGAAAGTATAGTTCAAACTGTTCAATTGTAAGTAAGCATACATTTCTGGTAGTGTTTTCATTTCTTCCAGCTCTATATACATTTTGAAATGACAGCACTCATTTCCAAAATCACCATTTATGTCATCTGGATAGTAGTGGGATAATTTTATGGCCGCCTTCATCAGATCTTCACTTGGTGATTCATGAGACACTAGAAGAGTCAAGACTTCAAAGCGATCACTTAGAAATTCATACGCTTTTCTCCTTCATTGCAAGTTAGCTATCAATGTATCAATAATTTTAATAAATACTCCAGTTCTGAAGACTGTTCTTCCATCAAGTGTAGTATCTTCTTGGGTTTCATCAGCGAATACTTTGCGTGTCCGTATCCTTTTGTAGCTTGGTGTTTCACACTCAGACATTAAAAGAGCCGATTTTTCACAATTTTCGAAATCATTTCTTTTTGTATTCAAAAATTTCTCCAAAGTTTCCAGCAGCTTAGTACTTGCTGCAAGATTAAGCGTTTGCTTTTGTAAATCTTTATTACATTTGTCAATTCTTTCCAAAATGTCATTCCACAATATAGACAGGAATATAGTCTAAAAACTACAATATTTTAGTTGAAGACCATGAGCTTCCAACCGAGCAGTAAGTTTCATGTTTGGATCTTCAGACAATTTCTTCAAACATTCTTGAATTTCTTTGTATCCCCATAAAAGCGCATTTACAGCATCTGCCCTGGCAGACCACCTGGTTTCGGATAGCGATTTTACAACAGGAGCATTTCTTTCTTTCAAATGTTCATTTAAAATGCTCCACCTGTGTGTTTTGACACTGAAAAAAAAATTATAGAGTTCTTGGACGAAGCCAAAAAACATTAGTGCTTTAGTGCAGCATTCAACATCTGCAGAACCTACAAGATTCAATGAATGAGCAGCGCATTGTTCATATTCTGCTAATGGGTTGTGGTTTTTAATTCGAGCTTGCAGCCCTGAATAGGAACATGACATGTTTGCTGTGTTATCATAGCTTTGGCCCCTGCAAAACTTTATGTCCAATTCAAAATCTGAAAGTAAAGTCATTTCATTACTGCTTCTTCTAAACATTTAGACGAGTGCAAAATTTCAGATAAAAAGGGTAAGCAGACGTTCTTTTGGAACTGCCTCTGCCGAACAGACATAACGTAGAACTACTGCCAGCTGGTCAGTGTGAGAAAAATCAGGAGTCGAGTCAACAATGAGGGCATAGTACCGAGCACTTTTGACTTCTTCAAGGGATTTTCTAACCTACACACTCTGCCATAATTTGGATAAATTCGTTACAAGTTGCAGCAGATAAGTATGATACATGTCCTGGACCTTTATTTCCGTATTTCTCAATATATTGCGCAAGAAATGGGTCATATTCACTAATTAACTCAAGGCAACCTAGAAACAGGCTATTGGAGGTAGACCCGATACACTCATTATCCCCCTGGAAAGGTAAACCTCTAACTGAAAGAAATTTTACAACAGACACTACTCTTGTTAAGACATTTCGCCAGTATTGAACCTCTTCTTGACACTGTGTCGTTAAGAAGGTATTAACACTCGCCGTCATTGTCTTTTGCCTAGTTATGTATGTGAGAATGTTACGTCAATGATCACACGACTGTTCATGTTGTTTCACTAATTCATTACTGTGCTTCCAATCATTGAACCCAGTGGAAAAATTAGTTTTCTTGTTCCTTTGTTGAAACAAGGAGCATGGAACACAAAAAAAAATTTCCCTGTTTTACGAGAAAACAACAGCCAGTCTCTTATGAAATTATCACCGTTAGGCAGCGTACCTTAGAACATATTAACCGATAGAGTAAGTTTGCAGTCATTATAAACATGCTCAGACCCACTAAAATCTGCCAAAAGATTTTGTTTTGGAGGATTTTTAAGCACATTTTCAATTTGAAAAGGAATATCCAGATTCCATGTTGCAGGGTCTTCTAATAAAAAAGTGTTTGCTGGTACATCAGAAATATCACACATTTTTTGAATAGATTTTCCTCCTTCAAACTTGTTTTCGTCTTGCCGCACCACTTTTTCTAAATTTAAACTAGCCTGTACCTCTTCTTCATTATTCAAATAAACATTGTTGGGTTGTTGTCCGTCTTCAGATGACGGTGTTGCAGGATTCTGGTTCTCATTACAACAACTTGAAGTAGAGGCCGTAGAAGCTGGTGTAAAAAATTATTTTATTTTGGGTACTTTCTTTAATGCATCTTGTTCATCATTCTGTTTTTTTCGCAGAACGCTTACGAAACTCCGCACCAGTTAACTTCTTACTCATAATGAAAAAAAAAACACTATAAATAATATAAGTTGAACGCAACCAATATTAACATAAATCCCTATAACCACAAGTGTTTATAAAACTTGTGACACAAACACAAAACATTGATACATTACTCCCCGCGCTACCGCAGCAAACTGCGCTGCGCGCGATCGTACGGATTAAATAACTAACGATATTGCTAATAGTTTCAAAATTTCCCGCTAGATTTCGCAGCAGGCCACTGTCAGCTGTGGAAAGTGGAAACGAACGTGAGCGAAGTTGCAAGCATAACTGGTGGGAGATAATAGTCGATTTTTCTTTCTCTCTTTTCTCTTTAATATTTTTTCTATGCAGTAGTTTAGTGGGTACGGGAACTGGGAAGATAGGGCGGGATTAGAATGAGGGTGCAAGAAATACATTAAAAGGGTGAAATTTATCAAGCAATTTTTCTTTAATTCTTCTTGTGGGTTGCGCCCCTTCCAGATTGCCGCCCTGGGCAATTGCCCAGTCTGCCCAGTTATAACACGGGGCCTGCTCATACCATGACACACTCTTCCTACCACACCCACTACAAACCCAAAAGGTGATGTAATTTCACACACTGGGACAAGGTAAAATAGTTTCAAACAATACTGAATTAAACTCAGAAAATTCAAATAACTGCTAGGTTTATTTAGCGATAATTACACAGTATAATTCATAACAAATGGCAATCCAGAATAAAATGGCATTATTAACAATTTGAGTAACATCAACTAAAAATACATACCACACTGAAAAGTTATATGGGGCATTGGTCAACTCGCAGCCGAAACTGCACCACAGAATGGAAAACCGATTAATTAATTAAAGCAGAAACAAAACGCGATAGCTAAAGAATTAAGAGAATCTAAGAATAAAAGCAAAACATTCCAACATTACCAGAAGTCATAGGTGCCGGGTCGGCCACGAGTTGATCCCTTGAACCATGCTGGTCGAGAAGCGAAGGCAGAGTGCCCGGACACGAACTAGCCGGCTGGGAACGGAAGGGGGAGGGGGGTGGGAAGGCACGAAGACGGCCGAGGCCACTCGAGGATACACAAGCACATGACGTCGGTGGAGGAGAGGGGGACTAACGAGTTCATTGGCGAGAGTTCGTAGGTGCACAATTCAAATCTTCTCAGAAACGAATATGGTCAGGAATACATGATGAAACATAATGAGGGTGAGCTAGCCCAGCTCAACTGCCCCACTCAAAATAACACAACGGGTCTCACAGACCTTTGGTCATGTGGTTGCCACACACAAAGATCGAATCTGATAAGTCCATGAATAAGTCGAGGAAGGACACACCTTCGGGATGAAACCTGTTTATGAGCCTCTGCGCCAGATCGGAAGTCCCCTTCATAGTTCGTGAAGAGCAGGTACCATCTCGTGCCTCAAGAAAACGAGAAGAGAAGCAGTCCAAGCACATGCAACAAAATTGAAATTATTAATATCAAAAGCACAAACCCGAAATCCCCTAAAAATACAGCCAAAGAAGGAAACTACAATATTATACCACTCAATATCTGAACTGTTAAAATGAATAAATCCGTAATGAAATATACTTCCCAGTATGATACCAAATGCTATAAAGTAGCTCTTCACACAATACGTTTCGCCAAATATTTGCACAAAAATCTAATTGACAAAACACATTGCAACAAATTCTCACTCAACAAATAAATAAAGTACAATACACAACATACATTTGGTACATAGTAAATATCATAAATATGACGTGTGCTGCGGACGCCCGTTTGTCCGCTGGGCTACAGTGGCTCAGACGGCCGTAGACACGTGACCGCCTCCTTCACCACGGACGCTCCATCAGCCAGGCTTCACGTCTCTGGGGACGTGAATGCCCTACCCCGTGCCTATGGAGCTTCACCACCAGCCTCAAGGTAGCAATTTCCAGCTACGATTTTGAATGCCTGGCCAGCAATCATCTTCGTAGTAGGTGTGAATTTAGTGGGAATTGCAGGGCAAGTTGTGGTAATGTTTGTGACGTGCGGGCTTAACGCGCCACTACATAAACACGTGACAAAGTGGTGAACACGAAAACTGATCCATGCTAAATTCAGGCAAACTTATATCATTTGTAGACTCTACAGATTTTCTAGAGACCTACAGGCACCATGAGAATAAACGTTCTTTTTAATTTTTCTATGAGTGAGTGATGTTTTTGATTAGGGCAGTAGGACGCTATGCCAAAGCCCACCAAAATCGTCATCGTATTATTTTGTTACGTCTTACAAAATAATACTTAAGTAGACTTGCAGTCACATTTACAATGTCTACAATTTAATTACTTTTTCAAATATTGCTTTTATATTATTCGTTATTGCTTTTCTGTGTATTGTTGCATTTTTAAGTGTAATTCTGAACACGCCCTATAGAGACTGGCAGTTATTAACTAAGGGCAGACGAGTATTAATAATTGTTTTTGTAATTTTGGATGATATTCTGTAATGAATTTTACTTTAGTTTAGCTTGTAAGAGCTTAACCACCAAGTCTGGCGGGAACGCGGGCTACCGTGTCCTTCCTCCAGACGCCATGTCAGTAGTCTTCGCCTGATCACTGGAGCGTTAAGTCGCGCGTGGAGCATGTTCCCGTCTCCCTGAGGCCCAATCTATTGGGATCAAGTCATTTTAGTTTTCATTAGTTTATCAGTAACGTACCGGAACTTTTTCTTTCTTTTTTTGGTATGGTCTCAGGGATTGACACGCGGTCGGGGAGAGCTTTTTCAGCACCCGTTTAAGGATTTCACGTAATTTTTCATTGTTGGCCTCGCGCCACTTTAACCGCTTACGCCAGTGCTGCGGGCGAGAACAGTAGCGTGGTACATGGTGGTCAACTCTAAGACGAGTGACCACAATAAACCGTACCTTAAGAGTCATCTGTATCTCCAACTTTCATTTCAGTAGTGGTAGTGGATGTCTCTCAACAGCATACGCCGGGGACGCTGCAGCAGCTTCGAGGGACGATGCTACTCTCTACAAACGCCGTCGGAGTCAGGACAGGAAGGCCCATGGTCGCCGACCCACTCCCCCACACCAATAGGTAAAAGCCGGGCAACTTTATACTGTGACATCCCACCTGACACGACCCAGAGGCGTCAAATATAATCATAAATAAATAACACAGTATACATAAAATGCAATAAAGCACTATCCATATAAATTTATACCTAGGTGCACCTTTTATTATAAGAATATTCATACCACATGTGTATACAATATTTGCTCAAGGTTATGTCGTCTATATTCTCAATCGCATTACCTCAGTATTACATCCTCAATCTGATATCATCAACTGATATCCTCCAGAGTAAAAACACAAACTAATACAACAAAACACAGATGACCAGTCACAACAAACGAACACAACACTACCACTAACAAACACCAATTACAACACAACACTAAAAAAAAAACACGTACGACACTCCACCTCACTACTATGACACACACAGGGATATGGAACCCAGGATAGTAACAGCAAGGGAAAGCGGATTCAGGGGAGCGGGCCCTGCCTCCCCCCTGCAGCCGAATTCCTCTTCTGTGTGCTGGCACCAAGGAATCGATGTGGTGCTTCGTACATCTCTATTACCCTGCAACACAACAACTTGCAAGGCATTAGTCTTCCAGGTTATCCACTGCATGTTTCAAGTGGCTCACATGTGCTTTCCGCACGATACGCCTAGTATTAGGATCAGCCCAAAGCACAGTATTCGGTCCAAGCAATTTAACAATATCATCAGGACCTACAAAACGGTTGAGGAGCTTACTACCTCGATCATCAGGACGAGAAGGAAGGCAAAAGGACTTACAATAGACAGACTGCCCAGCCCAGCTCACCCTGTGGGACTTTGCTCACGATGTGACGACAAATTGTCGCCGGGAGACATGTCCTGCAATCTGGCTATCCCTTGCATTGCTGTCATAACAAGTATTGCTGCCTCTCCAATTCCCTCACTCTTATTTCGTTCTTCCGAACATAGTATATCTTTTTTTACTGGCGCACAAAAAAAGTGTAAAGAACTGGCCATTAAAATAAAGGTAACCAGTTCGAAAAAATTGGTTACTGAGATAAGTTTAGAGTAATTTAATTTATTACTGTGAATGTTCTTATATTTTGTATTGTATACCTTACAAGATATTGGGTTATATATTATTTGATGTGTAAACTAACTCTTTTTCATATTTATAACTCTCTCAAAATGAGCACTGCAATTACAGCACACGTCAGAATGCTCACAGACTAGGAAAATGTAAACACATTTTAAACTGTAAAAAAAATATATGAAGCTCTAGTTTAATATTTGGATAACTTTTGGTATGTTAAAAAGTTATGTCTAAGGAACATTTTGTACCAAAAATCAGCTTGCAATTAATTGGTTTAGGGTACCCCTCTTTTTTTGCTTAATATTCCTGGGCTAATAGTAACATTAACTGCTGTTTCAGTAAAACATATACAGATGTTTTTTATATATTATTATGGACAAATTTGTGAAAAAAATTCTTAACCATTTTGATTGTGAGGAAGACAGAATTTACGAATAAGTTTAAAAAGTGAAAAATAAAAAATAGTTGCGGTAGTGTACAATCAAATGTTTACTGTTTAATATTAGTCATACCATGACACATTAAAAAAACAACTTAAAATTAATTATAGAAAGATTGTCACTATTAATAGTACTTTTGTAGTTTATGTCATGATTTTTACAATAATTACCTGGTAGGCCACCATACACAATACTGTAGCATCAGCTCCGGTAATTAGCGAGGCATTAATAGGCACACTGTGTGGTGCGAGCTATCTAACATGAATAGCCATAAAAAGCATAAAGAAATGTAAATTGCTGTGTTGTTTGGTATTGTTGTTAGAGGATCGACACAGCCGATGTTTCATTTTATTTTTTCCCAACACAGATATTATGAAGTGTTCAGCCACTTCCCCTTTTTGGTTAAACCTTTATAAAATAATTTTGTTTTCTTATTTAAATTTAAATGTAAATCTTTCATAACAGGCTATATGCTGTTTTCAGTATGAGTTCGTCAGGTGTTCGGGATGATACAACAAGATTCAATAACCTAGTAATTAGGGACATGTTAATTTAAATTCATCATTTCAAAATATAAGTATTGAAATACAGTCGGGAATTTTAAATTTAAGTCATTTGTTTATTTTCCTGGCTTGTTTGGTTTCAAATTGACCACAGTAGAATTTTAATTATTTTTGTTGATATTTTTTCTTGTATGTTAACCAATTTTTGAGTTTTGGCAATTTTAGCATATTATTACAGTTTCCCTGGTGAAGTGAGTAGCTTCAAGTGCTTCTCCAGGCTGTGATTTCTGGTGCCGACGTTGTGGTTGATCGCTTGTTTCATGGAATTTTCTCCATGACGTAAGTTATCGACGCACGCAGGTCAGCCATCACAGGGAGTTGCTTAGGGTATTGTGCCGCGAAAGTAGTTCCGCTGTTGTGCACCTTTTGTCCCCAATTATTATATTTGTGTGGATAAATCATTTTATTTCGATGTAAAAACTATGAATTCAGATTTTGGAATCCTTTGTTATATGTTTAAGTGTCATTTTACTGCTTTTGGGAAAATTGGAGTCTGTTGTATCACTCCACCGATGTGCGCTATTTGTTACCGTGTCCGTTGCCGTGGTCGAGTCTTCGAGGCAGTCAATCACAGGCGGTGGCCCATGGTGGGCATGTTGGTGCCGGGCGGAGGGCCGTTGTAATAGTGATTGTCGAGCAGGGGTCCGCAGTGGTTAAGTTTTTGCAACTTCATAATTACTTTGTATTTGTTTGTTAACTCAGTCGGACATGGTAACGTCGGACAGCTGACGGGTTTACTTGTGTTTGGTGAAGAACCGCCTTTTTGTAAAAAAGTTAACGAATCCAAACATCTGTCAAAGTTACAGTTAAAATAAATCAACAACTGGCTGAGTAAGCGAGATTTCATTGGTGAAATCACAATGGTTGTTTAACCCTGAAAATAACTTAAACTGAGCTATCCGGAGCACACCAGGCTACATAACCTCAACTGATGTGTGCATAACCAAACGAACGACTCATGCTAACTAGTGCGAACGTCGCACTCGTCACATCTCCTGGGCTGAGGTACTACAGAAGCAGCCATGTAACATCTTTAGCACCAACAAACAGGGACTGAACATCTACAGATACACACCAACAAGACGTAGCAGTGTCACGAAACCTGAAGCTGAAAGACATAAATTGTGGATTTCAGAGGTGCCAGAAGAAAAGTAAGTAGCCACGAACAGCTCATAAAACTGTTGAATTCTAGCATAACCCTACCATCACACAGACGTCCTGAGGACGTCCGTAGGATGTGGGAACTGTCATCCCTAGGACGTCCTAGGGAAGTTCATTTCAAGTCCTTCCCTAGGACTTCCTAGGGAAGTTCATTTCAAGTCCTTCCCTAGGACGTCCTAGGGAAGTTCATTTCAAGTATTTTTTGTGTAGGAAAAGTTCATGGAAAAGTACTTCCTATGGACATCCCTAGGATGTCTGGCATACACATCTCTGGGACATCCATAGGAGCTCCCTGGGATCTGTAATAAACACATCCCCAAGACACCCTTAGGAGCTCTCTGGGATCTGCATTAAATGCATCCCCAGGACATCCCTAGGAGCTCCCTGGGACCTGTATTAAACACATCTCTGGGACATCCATAGGAGCTCCCTGGGACCTGTATTAAACACATCCCTGGGACATCCCAAGGAGCTCCCTAGGACCTGTATTAAACACATCCCTGTGACATCCCTAGGAGCTCCCTGGGATCTGCATTAAATGCATCCCCAGGACATCCCTAGAAGCTCCCTGGGACCTGTATTAAACACATTCCTGGGACATCCCTAGGAGCTCCCTAGGATACATATTAAAGACATCCCTGGGACATTTCTAGAAGCTCCCTGGGACATTTCTAGGAGCTCCCTGGGACCTGTGTTAAATGCATTCCTGGGACATCCCTAGCAGTTCTTTCCAGCAGCAAAAGTAAAAGTTTAGTATTCAACACAAAAGAAAACAAATACATTTGTTTTGGTGATACGTAAACTTTGTTTTAAACACACAGTCAAATACAAATTATTGTTAATGTAGCCTCATAAAGTCTTGTGAATAAACAATTCGTCTGTAATAACATTTTTTTAAATGCCTCAACTTCCAAAAGTCTACCAGTAAAATTAAAATATGTGTGTCGAAATTAATAAATTTACGAATTTCTTAAGGCATATGTAAATGTTATGAATTATCTACTAAATAAATTGCAATAAACCTCATGTATATTTAAATAATATCGTGAGCTATCTAGTGGTCATATTAGGAACTTGCTTAGAAATCCACTATGTCCGTGGGAACCCCTGCTCGGATATCCCAGGGAGCACCTGCTCGGACATACCAGGGAGCATCTGCTCGGACATCCCAGTGAGCTCCTGCTCGGACATCCCTCCGAGTTCCTCAGAGGAGCTCTGTAAGAGCTCCCTGTATGGACATACCTGGGAGCTCCCCAGATGAGGAATTTAGGATGACCCAAATTCGTCTTCCAAGGAGCTTCCTGGGATGTGATGTACTTTCCGAGGAGGTACTTGGGACGTCCTAGGGACATGGTTTTTCGGAGCTCTCGGACATCCGAAATATCCATCTCTAGAACATCCCGAGGATCGCATGTACCCGGATATCCTCAAAGTATGTCCCTAGGACATCCTGGGGACTTGCTGTGCTGGTAGGGAAGGACGTATAAAATACTATGTTAAATGTGCATTGTTTTTAAGTTAACAAAAGGGGTTACTCTTTTTTCTGGCCTACATAATAACAAAACGTTTGCAGTAAACAAAGGCCATGAGGGCATAAAATTACAAATTAAGTTGAACCTGGCATAATAAGTGACAGAGCATGAGGGGAAACTTCGAGTACAGAAGCTACGTTACATGAAAATGTTCCAATTAATTTATAAAACAATTGATACACTATTGACTGAACAAAAAAATAATGGTGCATAGAGCGGCGCAGAGCATTCCGCTTCGTCACGCCGTGAAAAAGACACTGATGAGCGTTGCCTGTCTCCCCTTTGCACCGGTGTGCCGAATGCGAGAAGCGCATGTTGAAACACAATAACACAAGATTATAACGAAAGAAAGAGCAAGAACACTTAGAATGAATATTCTTGAGGATTAATGTCCCAACATTTGTTACGGGGTTGTTTATTTTGTACACAATGAATTTGCATTTTTTTCATGATGAACCAATTTACCACTGATAGTGTAATGGAAGTTACACGTTACAATTAGAACACACAATGAATACAGGGAAAACACTATAGTGATGGTGTTGAACTGTAACCTCATGTGTCGAAACAATGGAATTTACAGCATTTTATATAATTTTAAATTTATGATCTAGTATGATAAAGATGTCTGAACGTATATTACGAGGTATACTGTGATTACTGTGTTGTTAAAGTGATGTTGCCTTTCTGGCATGTGAGGTTGCAGTTCAACACCATCGATTTAGACTATTAATTAGGCTTTTAATAATTAAATCCAAAAATGGACTTTAACAAATGTTGGCTACATGGGCGAGTCCACTTTGAACACGTGGCGCAGGTGTATTTCTGCTGTAGTTGAGGTTAAGAGTGAGTTCTATTTACATCGTACAAGGCAATTTAAAGGTCCCAGCAAAAAGTTCAGCCAAATTCTCACAGAGAGCAGAACAGTCGCGGGTTTTATGGTGCTGTCAATCAAAGAGGATTATGTCTGCCGCTGTGTCTGGTGTGGCCCTGGGCACACTTGTAGAAGGTCTTGGGGAAGGGGGTGGGGGCAGAGGACTGCGAAGGACCCTTGTCTCTTGTTACCTCAATTCGGCTGAGACCCAAGGCATTGTCATGAGAGATATGGGATTGTGTTTCACTGTTGGGAAAGAATTTCCATTGTTTATTGTGCTCTTCGTGCTGTGATATGTTAGATAATATTAGGTAAATATTCCAGTATTTATAAATAGCAGAATGCAAATTTTCGAGTATGTGAGATCACTAGTAAAATTTTATTTCAATTTACAGTGATATCCCGAATTACGATCGAGTCAAGTCATGACCACAGACGGTTGTTTTGTATTACACTACCTGAATGTTTTGTAATATCAGGTCCGAAATTTTATTCCATAAATTTTGAGCAATTTGCTCCAATAAAGAATCTCGTACAAATTTTCAGAAAAGATTACGAATATGTTTTACTGGACTAATAAGAACTAAAAAATTTACAATATCTAACATTTGACCCATCAACCACAATTATTTAGGATTAAATTTGAAATATATGGGAAAATCAGGTTTACCATTTGTCATCATTATCGCATTACAAGCGAATTTATATTACTTTGATAATTTTCAAAACGAAAGGGTAAAAATGGATTTTAAATGCTCACAACAGTAAAATTGGCAGGGTTCGTACATCTTCTGAAATGAAATCCTGTTTATGCCAGTTGTGAGATTGGCACAGCAGTAGACTTACATTGTGTAGAGCTTCCTTGGTTATATACGACAACACGTTCTTCCTATTCCTCACTGTCTGAACATTTAAAGCACCAGACAGAATATGATTTCTTAGTGTTTCTACAAAGTCTTTTGCTAATGTCTTTTGGCCAAGTTCATTGTATAAATCATACACGTTAGATTCTTGTGCCGAGTCATTACAAGGGTCATCATCATCACTAGAAATTACATTACATTCTGTGTCATCAAATTTTGCCGGTTTAGTAGACGGAATTCTAGGAGATATAATTTGTTATAAGACATTTAGGGCCGTAGTTATAAACGTCCTCGGAAGGCTTGCTGGCAAGCCCCTGGCCTTTATTCGCGCAGCAGTTCGCTGGCGGTGTTCCACCCTTCCTACACTATAGTTGTCTGCCGATGGATCGCCAGGAGATCGCCGGCTGAAAGGGAGTTGTATGGTTCTCCTTCATAAAATTTGGCAACACAGTCTCATTTTTAGCAGCGAACATAGACACAAATGCTCAAAGACCACTGTGATGAATACACCTAACTTTAAAAATTAATCCTTGCCTGTAAACAATTTTGTTGTCTTTGTAATGGGACACATGTGAGATATTCGAAGTGATTGAAGGAAGCCGCGGAAAAGTTTGACTATGGAAGGTAAAAATTCGACAGTGCGATACACTTCTAAAGAAAAAGCAATTTTTTTGACCTAATAAAAATACAAAGACATAACTACAAATAAGAAAACTGACTCTGTGTCCAACTACAACAAAAGGAAATGTGGAAGAAAAACACTGCAGAATGTAATGCTTGCGATGTATCGCACAGAGATGAACTGCAGTTGAAAAGGGATCTTCCATGTCCCTAACATATATTTGGGGAAGTCGCGCATGTCTTTGGTCATCTATTTATTCATAACAGTTGATAACTTCATCCATGTGCTGCATGAATTCTTTAAAATTTCCTCGCCATTTTTCATAACTGGTCTCTACAGAGCAGCTGGTGATCCGCCGAATGAGGTCTGGCCATCATTCACCTGCAAGCTCCCAAAAAGTGGAAACTTGGTGGCGAATGGTTGTTCGCCGGCTATCCGCCGCTCTCTGAAAGAAGTCTATAATGTGCAAAACTCCAGATTAGGGTGGAGGGAGATTGGTTGTACTTCGAAAGACATTTATAATTATGGGCCTGAGGGCTGTAGTTATAAACGTCCTCCGAAGGCTTGTTGGTAAGCCCCTGGCCTTTATTCGCGCAGCAGTTCGCTAGCGGTCTTCCACCCTTCCTACACTAAAGTTCTCTGCCGAAGGATTGCCAGGAGTTCGCCGACTGAAAGGGAGTTGGATGGTTCTCCTTCATAAAATTTGGCAACACAGCCTCATTTTTTAGAAGCGAACATAGACTCAAGTAAAGTTAATTCTACTACAGGTTAGAAAGATCAATGTTATAAGTTTGGTACAAGGAAAATTTCTGCCACTTGAGCGCTGGTATCGCTAATGCACCAAACTGACCAATCACTTAGCTTTCCTGAATTTTAAGTTACATTAGGTTGATAATGTAAAATGTGTAATTGGTTTCTTTTCACTTGAAAATTAAATTAAGTGACAAATATAATTTCCAAGTTTATTAAAATTTAATTTTACTAAGGTTTTCGTATTTATCTGGTCTCTTAGCGTTCGAAGCGAAACTAGTGGCAGAAATTTTCCTTGTGCCAAGCTTTCCCATAAGAGAACATATTTTCTTTCTAACCTGTATAGAATTAAACTTAACTCAAGTGATCAAAGACCACTGTTATGAACACACCTAACTTTAAAAATAAAATCGTTTTGATTTTGTTTTCCTTGTCTGTAAACAATTTTGTTGTGCTTGTAGTGGGACCGACGTGAGATATTCGAAGTGATTGAAGGAAGCCGCGGAAAAGTTTGACTATGGATGGTAAAAATTCGACAGTGCGATACACTCCTAAAAAAACAATTTTTGTTACCTGATAAAAAATACAAAATAAGAAAACTGACTCCGTGTCCAACTACAGCAAAATGAAAAGTGGAAGAAAATCACTGCAGAATATAATGCTGGCGATGTATCGCGCAGAGGTGAACTGCAGTTGAAAAGGGATCTTCCATGTCCCTAATATATATTTTGGGTAGTCGCGCATGTCGTTGGTCGTCTATTTATTCATAATAGTTGACAACTTCATCCATGTGCCACATGAATTCGTTCAAATTCCTCGCCATTTTTCATAACTGGTCTCTAGAATACAGCTGGTGATTCGCCGAATGAGGTCTGGCCGTCATTCACCTGCAATCTCCCAAAAAGTGGAAACTTGGTGGCCAATGGTTGTTCGCCGGCTATCCGCCGCTCTCTGAAAGAAGTCTATAATGTGCAAAACTCCAGATTAGGGTGGAGGGAGATTTGTTGTACTTCGAAAGACGTTTATAATTACGGGCCTAAATGTAACAGTTAGAAGAATAATAAGTACTGATTTTGTTCTCACTATGCCTTCCATGTGTTGTGTTGTTTGCAAAAGTACTCGTCGTGTAACTATAGGCGATAAAATATGTGTAATTTTACATATTAGCAAACAGCATCAGTAGTTTAAGGCCCGTAATTATAAACATCTTTCGAAGTACAACCAATCTCCCTCCACCCTAATCTGGAGTTTTGCACATTATAGACCTCTTTCAGAGAGCGGTGGATAGCTGGCGAACAACCATTCGCCACCAAGTTTCCACTTTTTAGGAGATTGCAGGTGAATGATGGCCAGACATCATTCGGCGAATCACCAGCTGTTCTGTAGAGACCAATTATGAAAAATGGCGAGGAATTTTAACGAATTCATGCGGCACATGGATGAAGTTGTCAACTATTATGAATAAATATATGACCAAAGACATGCGCGACAACCCAAAAAATATATTAGGGACATGGAAGAACCCTTTTCAACTGCAGTTCATCTCTGTGCGATACATCGCAAGCATTACATTCTGCAGTGATTTTCTTCCACATTTCCTTTTGTTGTAGTTGAACACGGAGTCAGTTTTCTTATTTGTAGTTATGTTTTTGTATTTTTTATCAGGAAAAAAAATTGCTTTTTCTTTAGGAGTGTATCGCACTGTCGAATTTTTACCTTCCATAGTCAAACTTTTCTGTGGCTTCCTTCAATCACTTCGAATATCTCATGTGTGTCCCACTACAAAGACAACAAAATTGTTTACAGACAAAGAAAACAAAATCGAAACGATTTTATCTTTAAAAGTTAGGTGTGTTCATAACAGTGGTCTTTGAGCGCTTGAGTCTATGTTCGCTACTATAAATGAGGCTGTGTTGCCAAATTTTATGAAGGAGAACCATCCAACTCCCTTTCAGTCGGCGATCTCCTGACGATCCATCGGCAGACAACTATAGTGTAGGAAGGGTGGAAGACCGCCAGCGAACTGCTGTGCGAATAAAGGCCATGGGCTTGCCAGCAAGCCTTCGGAGGACGTTTATAACAACGGCCCTTAGTTTGCTTCTTTCTTAACATTGGGTTCACCGAAAATTGGTTGTACCCGATATTAATGGAATGTAATAAATGTTATAGAATGCAAGTATCCAAGCAAAACTAACTATTAGAACTGTATAATTATCTATGTCTACCAGGTGTAATGACTTGGCACAAGAACCTAACTTGAATGAATTATATAATGAGCTTGGCCAAAATACGTTAAGAAAATTGTGCGATACTGTTAAGAGTGTGACTTCCACATCTAAAAACACATCTGCACTTGTTAGTAGCTTCAGTTGTAACGAACCAAGTAGAAAACATGAAATGAGTTATTGTAATTTATCTTAATTATGGGAAAATGATTCCGATTTTGAATAATTGTAATATATTATAATAACATATGTAATTCATTTCATCGTTATGTAATACATGACATTGTCTATAAACTGCCTATATTCTAACTGTTATTGAATGAAGTGTTTATTTGTATTGAACATAGCCTTTTCAATTTAAAACTGATATTCAAATATTAATGTCCTGTTATGGTGTATGATACCTTTACATTTAAGCCATCCTTGTCTATCCCATCCTAACTTAACCTAACCTAACCATAATATTTGATTACACTTTGTTGATAGGTTATAAGCGTTATGGTGTTAAAATCAATAATTGCTGTTAGTAGCATCAGAGATAAAACACAAAATTTTTCTCTAAATTGATTACCTTCGCCCTCCCTACCAGCACAGCAAGTCCCCAGGATGTCCTAGGGACATCCTTTGAGGATATCCGGGTACATGCGATCCTCGGGATGTTCTAGGGATGGATATTTCGGATGTCCGAGAGCTCCGAAAAACCATGTCCGTAGGACGTCCCAAGTATCTCCTCGAAAAGTACATCACGTCCCAGGAAGCTCATTGGAAGACGAATTTGGGTCATCCTAAATTCCTCATCTGGGTAGCTCCCAGGGATGTCCTTACAGGGAGCTCCCACGGAGCTCCTCTGAGGAACTCCCTGGGATATCCGAGCAGGAGTTATCTGGGGTGTCCCAACAGGCATTCCCTGGGATGTCCGAGTAGGAGCTCCCTGGGATGTCCAAGCAGGGGTTCCCACGGACGTAGTGGATTTCTAGGCAAGTTCCTAATATGACCACTAGATAGCTCACGATATTATTTACATATACATGAGGTTTGTTGCAATTAATTAAATAGATAATTTATAACATATATGCCTTAAGAAATTGGTAAATTTATTAATTTCGACACACATATTTTATTATCACTGGTGGACTTTTGGAAGTTTAAGCATTAAAAAAATGTTATTACAGACAAATTGTTTATTCAAAAGATTTTAAGAGGCTACATTAACAATTATGTGTATTTGACTGTGTGTTAAATACTAAGTTTACATATCACCAAAACAAATACATTTGTTTTCTTTTGTGTTGAATACTAATCTTTTACTTTAGCTGCTGGAAGGAGCTGCTAGGGATGTCCCAGGGATGCATTTAATACAGGTCCCAGGGAGCTCCTAGAGATGTCCCAGGGATGTGTTTAACACAGGTCTCAGGGAACTGCTAGGGATGTCCCAGAGATGTGTTTAATACAGGTCCCAGGGAGCTCCTAGGAATGTCCTGGGGATGCATTTAATGCAGATCCCAGAGAGATCCTATGGATGTCTTGGGGATGTGTTTATTACAGATCCCAGGGAGCTCCTAGGGATGTCCAAGGGATGTGTATGCCAGACATCCTAGCGATGTCCGTAGGGAATACTTTTCTATGAACTTTTCCTACATAAAAAGGACTTGAAATTAACTTTCCTAGGATGTCCTAGGGACGACAGATTCACATTCTGCGGACGTCCTCATGTTGTCTGTGTGCTGGTAGGGCTCCCCCTCCCTTTATCTCTCACTGCTTGTCTTTTCACGTATACGTGCGCACGTGCAACATTATATTTCATTATTTAATTTAGTGTTAAAGTAGTTACAATGTATGTGTAGTTATAATAACTTAAATATTACAAAAATGTGGCTCATTTTACTCATGATATTAGAAGTCAATAATGTACTGAAAGTTAAAATATGTAAAAACCATTCCCAACTCTGATTCAATAAACAACATTTATCCACACTTCTATGTATATCAATGTAAAATTAAAAATTTTAAGTAATCCCAGAAAAAAGAAAAGTTTAAAATGTAAATAAAAATTCTCTCTTGGCATAAAAATCTCTAAAAAATAAAAAGAAGATAAAATTTCTTGCTTGGAATTTTAACGTCATTAAAAGTACCTATTAATATTTTGATGATGAGCGTCGTCAAGCCAGGGGATCACTTAGTGAATAAGTATAATTACGTTGGTATAAAAAATAGAAAATACCTACTAGTTTCAAATTGTACGTATGAACTTAGTTTTGTACATCAATATATCTTACAAGGTGTACTAAACTCATGTACTGTAGTCGCCAGAACTGGTGAGGTCTCCCAGCGCGGGGGTGAGGAAACCCTGTCTCGAGGGGGGCTAGGGGTGGAAGAGAAAGTAGGCCCCGCCTTCATGCTGCGCTGCGTGCCATTTAAAACAAATTGGTCTTTGTATGCTCTGCACATGGAGGTAAGAAGGGGAGGAGCTGGCAAGGCAGCTCTTTCCTGTACAAAACTTTGAAGCTAGTGGGCGTGGCTTGTCTGGCCTCGGTCGCCATTGAATGGTTGGCAAAACAGAACCAAAACACACTGTGTCTTATGGAGAATCGTGCTGTAATAAATATTAATTTAAACGGTTGAAACGGCAATTTTAGTGTACTTTTGCTATCGGCTAACTATAGGGTGGATGAGCAGTAATTTTTTAAACGTCCTTGACATCAAAATTATCGTGGTTTCAGAGTAAAATAAAGTCGTCTCGCAATGTAAACATCCAAAACATCCCGCGAATTTTTAAGTGATACGAAACTGTTTCCACTAAGCGTTGAACGAAATTATCTTCTATAAAGTATTGGAACTATGGTCTTCGTGTCACAAACAGGGGAAAGTGTTATTTAAAGCTATAATGTATGCGAAATGACTCGTGAATGCATGGGATAACTTTAAGGTTGTTTTTTATGTAGTTTGGAGGCTGGATACTTTTGTAACACAATAAAGTAAGTCAATAAATTGTCTGGTACCTATTTCAAACATGTAGTGAACTATTAACTATGCTGAAGTCGCAAATTTGTACTTCTTGATTGTTCTAATAACAGGCTATTGCTTGTTTTTGAAGTGATAAGGTTACAAATTACGAATTGTTATAGTGTGTGTAGGCTAATGTTCAGGATTGCTGTGCCTACTAGATATATTCAATGTTAAATTGTATCTTAATAGATTTTTAGTAGCAATCTAACAACAGGAAATTTTTTTTCTGTAACAACAGCCAAGTTACTGACAAAAGTCACAGTGAGGCTATGTTCGATTTTGCCATCTAAAAGCCCTGACCTGCTTTCACACTACAGAAGTAGGCTATATCATGGACACACTGCTATTTTAAATTGCAAAGTTACATACCGGTATGTCTAAGTAGGTGCCATAGGTTGCCTAGAATGTCTCCTTCGAGTAAAGCCACAAACACTTATCCTTCTCAAGACCCAGGCTAACTTATATCGAAATTCCCAGGGCAATAACTTTACCATGAAGGCTGCAAGGGCAAGTGATAAAAGGTACGTTACACTGACGTCAAACATTGCTTGGGTAAACGGCCACTGAAATACCTAAAGTGAGCAATGCTGTTAGGCAATGTGGCTGAAGGTAATGCAGATTGTATAACCTTGCACCGTGTTCAACTTTACAATAGGCCTAGGTATTTAAAATAAGTCACAACAGTAGCCTGAATAAGGCAGAATTTCAGCTACAAAAGTAAGTGGGGAGGGATATCTGCAGGCATACAGAAGGTTACCAAAACCACAAGGAAGTGAAACTGAACACACTGCGTTCAAAATATGAAAGAAGTCTGAAACTGAAACGTGAAGTATAAATATGATAATATATCAAAATGTACTGCTCTTGTAACTGTGTAAAAACCCTGACTTGCTTACTGGCTTTATTTGAGGTTTTAGATCATCTCCTAAATTCATTTGCCAATGCAACTGCTTTAAATGTCCACATGCTAGGTAGGCCCCTACTTATTTGGTAACTTATTACTTGAAGTTGAGTAACTGCCCAGTCCATCCTACTGTCTTACTTATTTCCCAAACTTCCAACCTCCTTCACAGTTACCAACTGCTCTGTCAGTAAATTCCATTCCTCAACTACCTACAAAGCTCAGTCTGTAACCCCACTATGTTCTACAGACGTTGTCTTAGTTATTTACTTAAAAAGGCTGGATGTGGCATTAAAATTTCAAAAGAAAGGCCTGTTTAGATCCTATATAAGTGAGTTGGAACACATTTTACTTCTGCAATTAATTTCCAAAAGCTTGCTGTAAACAGGAACATACAAAAGGTTTTCAGTTGGAAAGCAAAAGAGAGGGGGGCTGCACATGGAAATCTGTGACTTTCATCCCTGAACATTGGCATCAAAGAGGGGCAATGGGCAACAATATAAAAAATACAAACCAGTTTGCAGCATTAAATCTAATACCTGATCATTTTTTCATAATAGGCCCAATATGTAGTGCATTTTTGATACCAGCTATTTTCTATTGGCACAAATTTTTTATATTTTTGTCTTCTGCAACATGTGCTTACCTACAGATCACGACTCAGTAACGAAAACTGCTTGGCTGCCATATGATTTGCAGTGAGTCAAGCTATTTGCAAGCAAGTGTTATGGTTTTGCTGCAGCTCTAAAGACTACATTGAACTTTCATTGGTTTGCTATATATAAGCGGGAAGGGGGGGGGGGGAAACTGTGATAAAGCTCTGATATATTTATTGCCCTGGACTAACAAAGAAAATTGAACAGTACATAAATTACATTTATTATTTACTTTACAACTGAATTAGACATTGCTCTACAATACAGGGTTGGTACAAATTACTTCTCACAGGTAAAACTTGGAAAATGAGGTGGGGTAATTGCATTATGACCCTTTGTTCCCATTACAGTGATTGTTGGGTACAACACCTGCTGTTAACACTCTTGAACATCTGATTTTTTTACAGTGTTTGCTAAAAATATTAGAGATTTTAATCACATTTAAAAAGAAATACACATTTTAGGGAACAAAAAATAGTCACTACAAAAATTTTTATTTCTCATCAATTGTAATTTATTTTTGAACTGATATACAATCCGAGATATATATCAGAGAAATGTCTGCTTAATATCAGTATTCCTACAATATCCTAAATTTACTTTGTCTGAAATTTGATTGAAAACTTACTACACATTCATATGACAATGTATGGTAAATCAATATGTAGTTTTTTTTACCCTTGTAAAGCCTTATGGCTCATTAACAAATGTAATAAAATACAGATACTTGCAACAGAACAGCCCAAAGAAATTGGCATATGAAAGTAGTATCTATCAGCACTCCTTAACAAATAACCCTTACGAAAGCCAAAAACCCAAGTGGCATCAACATCACAATATCTCAGTTTAAAATATGCTTCTTTGCAATATGCAATTAATAGATTTAAAAAATAGGCCTACTAAATTGTAACTTGGTGTAAGTTTGGCTACATTATCATACCATCACAAACCTTTTTTATTACACCTTCTATACATATGCAATGGAAAAATACACAATATATCTGACGTTAATAAAATTCTTGCATCCCCAACCCATGTCTGCGACAAGTTTATGAAAAAGTCTTGTCATTCTACTAATTTGAAACTTGGTGTAAG
>PNEQ01081797.1:0-38857 GCA_003012365.1 Medauroidea extradentata | reverse complement strand
CCCTGATCTAACCCAGTAAGCGGCATAGTTGTACTAACCCTGATCTAACCCAGTAAGCGGCATTGTTGTACTAACCCTGATCTAACCCAGTAAGCGGCATTGTTGTACTAACCCTGATCTAACCCAGTAAGCGGCATTGTTGTACTAACCCTGATCTAACCCAGTAAGCGACATAGTTGTACTAACCCTGATCTAACCCAGTAAGCGGCATAGTTGTACTAAACCTGATCTAACGCAGTAAGCGGCATAGTTGTGCTAACCCTGATCTAACCCAGTAAGCGGCATTGTTGTACTAACCCTGATCTAACCCAGTAAGCGGCATAGTTGTACTAACCCTGATCTAACCCAGTAAGTGGCATTGTTGTACTAACCCTGATCTAACCCAGTAAGCGGCATAGTTGTACTAACCCTGATCTAACCCAGTAAGTAGCAAAGTTTTACTAACCCTGATCTAACCCAGTAAGTATGCACAGTTTTACTAACCCTGCTCTAACCCAGTAAGTATGTAAAGTTTTACTAACTCTGCTCTAACTCAGTAAGTATGCAAAGTTTTACTAACTCTGCTCTAACCCAGTAAGTATGCAAAGTTTTACTAACCCTGATCTAACCCAGTAAGTAGCAAAGTTTTACTAACCCTGATATAACCCAGTAAGTATGCACAGTTTTACTAACCCTGCTCTAACCCAGTAAGTATGTAAAGTTTTACTAAGTCTGCTCTAACTCAGTAAGTATGCAAAGTTTTACTAACTCTGCTCTAACCCAGTAAGTATGCAAAGTTTTACTAACCCTGATCAAATCAGTAAGTATGCAATGTTTTACTAACTCTGCTCTAACCCAGTAAGTATGCAAAGTTTTACTAACTCTGCTCTAACACAGTAAGTATCCAAAGTTGTACTAACCATGATCTAACCCAGTAAGTATGCAAAGTTTTACTAATCCTGCTCTAACCCAGTAAGTAGCAAAGTTGTACTAACCCTGATCTAACCCAGTAAGAATGCAAAGTTGTACTAACCCTGATCTAACCCAGTAAGTAGCAAAGTTTTACTAACCCTGCTCTAACCCAGTGTATGCAAAGTTCTACTAACCCTGCTCTAACCCAGTAAGTATGCAATGTTTTACTAACTCTGCTCTAACCCAGTAAGTATGCAAAATTTTACTAATCCTGCTCTAACCCAGTAAGTATGCAAAGTTTAACTAACTCTGCTCTAACCCAGTAAGTATGCAAAATTTTACTAATCCTGCTCTAACCCACTAAGTATGCAAAGTTTAACTAACTCTGCTCTAACCCAGTAAGTATGCAAAGTTTTACTAACTCTGCTCTAACCCATTAAGTAGCAAAGTTTTACTAACTCTGCTCTAACCCAGTAAGTATGCAAAGTTTTACTAATCCTGCTCTAACTCAGTAAGTATGCTAAGTTTTAGTAACCCTGATCTAACCCAGTAAGTAGCAAAGTTTTACGAACCCTGACCTAACCGAGAAAGTAGCAAAGTTTTACTAACCCTGACCTAACCCAGAAAGTAGCAAAATTTTACTAACACTGCTCTAACCCTATAAGTAGCAAAATTCCACTAACCCTGATCTAACCCAGTAAGTAGCAAAGTTGTACTAACACTGATCTAATTCAGTAAGTATGCAAAATTTTACTAATCCTGCTCTAACCCAGTAAGTATGCAAAGTTTAACTAACTCTGCTCTAACCCAGTAAGTATGCAAAATTTTACTAATCCTGCTCTAACCCACTAAGTATGCAAAGTTTAACTAACTCTGCTCTAACCCAGTAAGTATGCAACGTTTTACTAACTCTGCTCAAACCAGTAAGCGGCAAAGTTGTACTAACCCTGATCTAACCTAGTAAGTAGCAAAGTTTTACTAACCCTGATCTAACACAGTAAGTACGCAAAGTTTTAACTAGTCCTGCTCTAACCCTGTAAGTATGTAAAGTTTTACTAACCCTGATCTAACACAGTAAGTAGTAAAGTTTTACTAACTCTGCTCTAACCCAGTAAGTAGTAAAGTTGTACTAATTCTGCTCTAACCCAGTAAGTATCAAAATCTTACTAACCCTTCTCTAACCCAGTAAGTAGCAAAGTTGTACTAACACTGTTCTAACCCAGTAAGTAGTAAAGTTTTACTAACTCTGCTCTAAGTAGCAAAGTTTTATAACCCTGCTCTAACCCAGTAAGTAGCAAAGTTTTACTAACCCTGCTCTAACCCAATAAGTAGCAAAGTTTTACTAACCCTTCTCTAACCCAGTAAGTATGCAAAGTTTTACTAACCCTGCTCTAACCCAGTAAGTATGCAAAATTTTACTAATCCTGCTCTAACCCAGTAAGTATGCAAAATTTTACTAATCCTGCTCTAACCCAGTAAGTAGCAAAGTTTTACTAACCCTGCCTTGCCGTGAAGCAGACTACCTCTGCTCCAACTAACAGCCAACCAAGTGCACGAGGCTCTGCCTTGAGACACACTCAATCTCCACCTCCTTCGTACTTGGCGTATAATATATGCAGTACCCATCAGGCTGAGAAGTGATAGAATATGGGGGCACGTCAGGTATAAAATTTGGTGAATTTTCAATAAACGTTTCTAGCACATACAAATTGTAGTGCTACCTGATATATGCAGGCTTCGAAGGACCTGCTTTAACTGTACTGAAATGCTATTGCGGATTGTTTACTACCAACTGAGTTCATTTATCGCATATTGTGCATATTATGACAGAAGGAAACAAAAATGTAAATAATTTTATTTTTACTACTAGTATTTGCTCTTCTAAAAGTCTTCGGAGCTCAGCGGAAGTCTTCTTGTTTTATGTATTCAATTTTATATTTTGTTGAACATAAAAATTCTCTCCTGCGAAAGCATTTCAATAAGATGGGAAAATAAATAAACCACAGTAAAAATTAAATAAAATACTTGAAGTATACAGAATTTGTATTTGACATTTTTTGTTGCTCACATGGAGCTTGGTTTCGCACAAAAGCGAGGGAGCGATTAGATTGAAAATGGCATGCGCATAAAAAAATAAAATATATTTTGGCAATCCCATAAGCCGAGATAGTGGAAGGACTCCATTAACGTTATATTTACACGTTCAGCCTACTGATATCGCCTACTGCTGCCACCTGAATAAAAATAGGAAACAAAAATTTTAGCTAAAATAAAATTAATACAAGAGGTCGACGGATATCCTGCCATTGTGTTTGAAGGCAACAAAATTCACGCCTTTACTTTAGCTTGTTCGGACAATACAAGGCTCTGAAGTATAGACTGTTCACAATCAAGTGTGCACGTTTGAAGACCGCCTTGTCAAGAACGTGTCTGAAACTACATAGAGAAAACTTAAATCAAAATTTTCAAATCCCCCGGCTATATATTGCTTACATCCCTTCAACAACTATAAAAGAGCTGACGATCTTTATACGGCTGAACAGATTTTCTTGAATCATTGCTAAGAACACTCTCGATCAAGTGAACTTTCAAACAAAAAAAAAACTAAATATAACATCCCTATTTTCGTGTCGGGGGTTGAAAATGGTTTAGTACACGTGTTCCATATAGCCAAACAACCGTGTAAGCGCCTGGTTTTATTCCCTGAAACGAAGGTTTAGTCATGTTAAACATTTTGTTTGAACAACAAAACAAAGTTTTAGATTTCGTAGATTTTTCAGCCAACAAATATTTTATTGACTAAAATACACATTCGTTTCGCCATATACAAGCGTATATGGTATAATCTTGAAATTTTGTGTTTTGTGTCATAACGTTTCTTCCGGGTACATTTTTGGAGCTTACACCTAACTACGAAAAATAATACATTTTCAGACACCATAAATCTTTATTTTCCGTTACTATTGTTACAGATCGAATTTCAGTTAAGAAAGTAATAAGAAATTTCTAACTGCGATTCGAACTGTAACAATAGTTAGAACAAAAATATATTTACTGTGTCTAAAATTCTGCCATACTATGTATTCTATTCCATAGTTAGGTTATAGCTGCACAAATTTACCCAGAAGCAGAGCTATGACACAAAATATAAAAATTCAAGATGGTGACTATCACTCACTTTCAAACGTTACTTTTTGCGTACTTTGGAACACGCACACACATGAGTGTTAATCACTAATCTCCGGTTTTTGTTGGGTATCGGAAGTGTTCAATTTCCTTTTAAAGTGAGATATATATTCTATCATAATTTTTTCTAATTTAATTTGATTATTAGCGCTTTTCTCTTTTTAAGACATAATTTATTTTAAAATATTCTTACTTATGTAATTAAATTTTTTGTGTGTAAACTCCTTAACAACCACCATTTTTCATCTCTAAAATCGAAATTTTCCCGGGGAAGGAACACCGGACCCCTCGCTTTTGGCTTGAGGTGTATGTATACACACTTTTCAAGGCATAGCCTCCCCCCCCTCCCTTTCTTATGCTGGATCCGCCAATAACAGTTGCGATGACATTCCACATACTATGATCCAGCTCGCGCGCTATGCGTTGTACGCCGTGTGCTGCCAACTGTGCAGAGTGGTGCATTTTCGAATCCGTTTTCGTGTGACGTTTTCTCCTCTCTAGATGTGAGGATTGTTGGCCTAAAACATTGACATGCAATTTTGCAACATCCTGCAGTCCTTGTACGCCACAGTGAGAGCCGTTTGGCGGAACGAGGTCTAGAAAGCGCACTTTCAATAACGTAATTCAACTGTTTTGTCACGGACGTTTCACCTTATAGATGTAGAAACGTGGTCGCTGCGTACTGGAACTACATTCACGAAGTAGCATTGTCAGGTGGAAGATGGACCTAGTGCAATAATTCCCTAAGATAACCATTACTCACCCTTCTCGTCACCGAGTCCGAGAACATGTAGCACGGAATTCAAATCTAAGACGTTTACGAAAAGTCACTCTGATAACCTGGTTTGGACAAAATTTGATTTCTACTCGTTTGATAATTTACCCGAACTGAAATTAACTTGCGTTTAAGGTGTCTACCGAGTTAACTCGATCATCTACTCTCTCTTCCCTTTACTTAACGTGTTCTGTGCAGTGAAATTGTACTCAAGGCGTTCTAAATATCGATACAACTAGTATTGTGCAGTGACGAAAAGGAAAACCGTTGTGTGTTAGATAAATAATTAACTATGTAGGAAATTTTTAGGTTTATTTTGAATTTTTGTCATGAATTTCTTTGAGGCGCTCCATAACAACCTGATTAACCGCTGGTGATCGAGTAAATATGACCATGTGAGCAAATAAACCCAGTTGACTTGTATCGTGTTACTTCTCGTGAACACTTCAAGAATTCCTGTGATCTGTTTGTCTTTTGCCCTCGCTCGTGGTCAACCACAGTAAAAATACCGAACTGTAGAGTTATTTGAACTTTTTTTTAGGTACGGAAATGTGGCAGGTGATAAGTCGAATTTTAACACGTACGCCAGACATTTTATAGCCTCTAGGCACGGAGTATTGAACTATAGCGTGCAGTGTTTTCATAGCAAGTTTATTTTTTCAACGGTACCTTAAGCGGCGATCCTATTACTTATTTGTGAGAAGTATGTGTTAAAGTCCAATACAGGTGTCTATTATTGCGTTTTACGATTACGGTTGATATGTTATCAAATACAGAAACGTGAAAATGCCATTTTTACCTTTTTTGAGGAGTTTGGTAATAATGTTTTTAACACGCGGCAGCGTTTTTAAAAACTTAGGGACAGAGTTTGAAGTGTGCTTTCTTTTCGCGCCAGATCCAATAACTCTTAGAGGGTATATTATGATGAACAAACAAAATAAAAAGACATTTAAATAATACTGTTGTTTTAGTGAGACAAGGTAACAATTTTCCATCAACTATGTATTCGAACATTATAGCAAGAGACTCCTGTTAGCAATAATTTTGCACAGCAATTGTACGTACGGCATTTCGGCGTTACAAATAGTCTTTCGAATAATCTAACTCCGCCAAAATGTTTGCACATAGAAAGATAGCAACAACAATCTATTTTAGCATATTTCTGATAGCATCTATTGTGTTGGGCCTAAGCGTGTTTACGTTAAAAACATTGTACATATGAGAAACATTTACTTTAAAATATTACAATTCTAAATTTCAAAATAGAATCTTTTCACGTGTGTTTATTAGAGATTGTAATAAGTAATTAATGACAAGGTTAATGATCTTAATTCTGCAGGCATGAATAATTTAACTTTGGGAAAATTTCGTGTTTGAAAAGGAAATAATTATATATGATTTAAGGGGGCGTGGTACTTAATTCAACGCTAAAAGCATTAATCTATAAATATAGGTTTCTTCAAGTCAATTTGAGAAAATTAAACAATAGCAATCCTAGACAATAGTTTTATACTACGTTTTAACAAAACTGTTTTCAGTGTTACAAACTTCTGAGGCACAATCTCTGACGTCGGAACCTCATGCATTTAACTGCAGCGCAAGAGATCACGCGTAACAAATTAGTAATTTTGGATAAATATTTACTCATAAAGTTGGCAAATACCATTACCTAGGATTGTCATTGAGTATTTTATCCATATTGGCTTCTAAAAAAGTGTAGAAATCAACTGATGTTTTCAGCGTTTATTTATCTACCACGCACTAACTTCTTCGTGAGTTTTACTAAGCATAAAATATTTGCTAATATTGATATGAACATAGGGAAAGGAATATAAATTTAAACTTTTGAATCAACAACCATAGAGTAACTATTACAGCACTAAAGAATTTTCATAGAGGTTGTATTGTAACTGTGACACATCTGTGCATGCGAGTCCCCTACTTTCAAGGCTGTAGCTCGTCACGGACAGGTCTGGAAGCAGAGCAACAACAGAACGGCATACTTAAAAACATTCGGTGGTCGGGCTCGAGTAACAGCAAATACAATAGTAGCTGATATTTGTGAAACAGCCGATAGCACGGCCAGACATGCGCGCACATCTCTTCCCCCTTGTGATGCTTACCGCGCTTACTCGCCCTCAGACACGATGCACAGACGTCTGCCGGTTACAGTATATAATGTCTTAGTATAGTTATTACTACTTCAATAAACTTCACAACATTCTCATCATCACAAGAGTGAGTGTGCGAGTTTTTTTTTTTAATTCCGTGCAGAGTGTCTTAAAGGACAAAATATTGTTCAAAGACAGAACCACTGAAGTAACGACATGCAACTGCCAATTTTGTAGCATAAATATACAAGTTGGCGGAAAGGCAATGCAGTAACCAGGGCTTCAAAAGTGCTTAGTTTACGGTGAATAGACTATAAATCGGGAACACCTTTGTTCTATTTCCGACTCCGACCTTTCAGATTTTGATTATCCACGATTTTGCCAAAAATCACTCCAGGTGAATACTGTGATGGTTCGTTAACAAAGTTGTGACCGATTCTACGCTCAGTTCCTGTCTCTTGCGTTAAGTTGTTTCTAAGCCCCTGTAACGACCTCACTATCGACAAGACGTAAATACTACAAAATAAATACGAGACGTTAGTGTATAGCGTGTGGTGTGGGTAGGCTACAGACAAAGAGCGAGTGTGTGTTTGTTGTAGCCAAACATTATAGAAACATACAGATGTTGCATGACGTGTAACCTTTATCAAGGTGTGCGAGGCCTTGGGGAGGAAGAAGTAGGAGGTCATGCGTCACATCGGTACGTGAAAATAGTTGTTGGTTACCATAGCAAAATGTATAATTTAGCTGGATTGTCCACCCATAACCTCATTTCTCAATATATCTACAGCCTTAGAAAAACAGGTCTGGACACTCGTATGTAAACTTAACTCCCTTTTTTGGCTGCTAGTTGGTGATATTGCCGCTGGGGCGTTGATTTACAGTGTTAAGTTGCAGAATATGCTAATTGAAATTAATACTTCTTTCATCATTGGCAAACACACAAAAAATATACAGACTAGTAAGTTTTGCAAGACTTTGTGTGTGTTTCTTGACCAAAATAATGTATTTTTGTTTGCTTACATGCAAACAGTTGACCACTCGATAAGCAGTGTGTCAGCCGCAATATCGTCAACTATTAGTCGAAAATGGGTTCAAGCAACAAACAGTTACAAGTTCGCAAAATTAAATGTGGGCAATTCTCTGGGCTTCCAAGGATAGAGGTTTATTACTAGAAATAAAAGAGTATAATTAAGTTCTTGACTTACTAGCTCACAAAGCTTACAAAAATGCACAAACAGCAATCAACTATGGCTTTCACAGCACTGTTATTATGCACACAATTAAAACTGCACGACAGAAATGTTAATTAACTTTGACACTTAAAGAACAGAAATATTTACCAATATTTAATGACTACAAATAACAATAAAAGTTCAGGCATATATCCAACTAGCCGGCCGGCTGCGGCATTGCCCGCGTGAAATTATGTAATGTAAACAGTAACTCATGGATAAAGTATGTGATGAAGGCATGTAACAGCTAGCATACTCAATAACAGTGAACTATAATTAACTGTCTTAGCTCAATGTAAAGAGCGCGCGCAATATGCTCGTATGATGTCATAGTAATTCCCATCGCAAAGTCTTGCACGGGATACAGTCTTCTTGTTTCGTCCAGTACTGCCCCGAAGGTATGTGCCTGAAGCCTCACAGTAGATTTCTGACGTCACCAAGATATCTTCACCAGTCTCTCTCCACAAGCTTAGCACCTACTTCTAGCAGGACCAATAGCGAACTTCACAAGTCTCTCTCCACTTCTTCTCTTCTAGCAGGACCAATAGCGAACTCCCCTAATTTGGTCAGTGACTGCTCTCGCTGATACAACACCTTCAATGTTGTTCTCCATAGCTCACCCCTTTTCTGTATCATGGCGATACCTTCTTCACTGCTGACGCTGATACAACACTTTTGCAACCCGCTGATGTTACTTAGCCTCGTCGCCGGCCACCGCCGCCGTGTTGCCGTCCCCAAGGCGCTCCTCGTCAACTCCGCCGCGCCGACACAACACCCCAAGTTGTTGTCTGTCCCACTGGTGTTACTTATCCTCGACGCCGACCACCGCCGCCATGTTGCCACCCTCAAGGCGCTGCTTCTCGTCGTCTCCGCTGCTAACACAACACCCCAAGTGTTGTCTACTCCGCGGCCCTTCACTTCTCACGACGTCCGTCGTCGCCCCAGTGGCGCCGACGCCGACCCACGCCACACTCGGGTCTCACTTCACACTCACATATGTCTCCAAAAGACTTCCAAAGACTCCCTCTACTTCTCAATTCCTAGGCTTTTATACGGCCCATCTAGTGACATCAATCGACGGTGCAATATGTTAACCAGAGGTCTAAAAATAGATATTACCTCACTCGTACCTGCCGAGAGACATGTCGGCAAAGGCGTCATCAGGGAATCACAATGACGTCTCGAGC
The DNA here is from genome assembly GCA_003012365.1 of Medauroidea extradentata. Classification (NCBI taxonomy): domain Eukaryota; kingdom Metazoa; phylum Arthropoda; class Insecta; order Phasmatodea; family Phasmatidae; genus Medauroidea; species Medauroidea extradentata. The sequence goes on along the minus strand of PNEQ01081797.1, from coordinate 29,472 downwards.
ATATCGCAGCACCTCTGGGAAAACCCATGACTGTGGTTGAGTCATCGGGCTGTCCACCTAGCACGATGCAACATACCTCCAGCCAGGCCAAAATGCATCAATACGTTTACAAATAAGCCAATGTCAATACCTGTACTTCTCTCCGTAATATACAAGGACATCTGGTTATACTTCACCATATTGTTACATAAATTAAACTATGTAATCTTGACTTCAGTATGGGCTAGAGGCAGCGGTGGCAGAATGGTAAGACCATTTGCCTCTCAGCAAGGTGACCCGAGCTCGATTCCCCACGGGGTCGGCCCCCGAATTTCCGCATGTGAGAATCGTGCTGAACGATGCCGTTGTTTGGCAGTTCTTTTCCTCAGGGTATCTCTGGTTTCTTCCTGCCCTTTCATTGTGACGCTGTTCCATACTCACCTCATATCACCCCTCACCCGCGCTAACCAAAATCTTTCACTGAGTACGGGCTGTTTACTGTTCTGTCATCTCTGGTTGTAGCGGAGTTGTTGGAGCACGACTGCTACGAGGAGCTGGCATGCCCGTGTGGTCGGACGTGCGAGCTGTACTCTGTGACGGCGTCTCTGCGCAGTGCTCACCTGTGTGAAGACGAGCCGTCACTCGTCTACGTCTACCAGGCTGGTTCTCGGCGTAGGAAGATGGCTCTGCCCAAGAACACCTGCATGATCGACTGGGAGGACAACATGCGCCTCGCCAATGCCAGGTGCATTCTCTTTACTACACACATGCAGCCTGACATTCAACAACTCTTACAATCAGTGGCGTAGTCAGGGGGAGGGATATCGTGATATATCCCCCCTCCCTAGACATTATAAAGCATTATTTATCCTTAAATATATAGTTTTTGGTTCGGAAACTTCTTAAATAGCACCATTTCGCACCTAAAAATGCAAATTTTTCCGGGGGAGTACTTCCGGACCCCGCCTATTACGGTTCAGGTGTGGATACTATCCCCCTCCCCCACCCCCCGAGAGAAATTTTTGGTTACGCCCCTGGGAGAGGTGGTTGAGATAACACGGAACATATATTGAAGTATCCTACTTATGCCCAGAAATATCACCTTTAAGGCTGCTTTTTTAAGCAACATTATTTTCATATCAAATAATCCCCTGTTGTTTTTTCTCAAATATATCATAATTTGTGTCTAATTATTTGGTAGCAATTAACGTCATATTTTTGCATATTTTTTCATCCAAAGTATCACCAATTCTTTTATGAAAATAAGTCTGAATCAAGCAAAATAATTTTTTTTTTTTTGCGAACGAATAGAGCATTGTTTTACGAAAGGCCTACATGGAACTGTGCATCGTATGACTGTTATCAGACTTGATTTTTTTCAAAGCAGACCGTGAATTTTTTTTGCACCTATGAGAAAAAAATTTGCTTAGCATATCCTTAACCCGAAAAAGACTCAAGTGATGGGTGTTTCATCATTAAAACACGATTTTGTTAGACTTCACTTAGTTAGTGAGTGAGTGAGAGATTTTGGTCAGCGCTTAACATCAAGGTCTTTAGCGCTGGTGAGGGATGACACGAGGTGAGTATGGAGCAGAACCGGAATGAAGGGCGGAGGAAATAGGAGATCCCCGAGAAAACCCGCCGACCAACGGCATCGTCTGGCACGACTCCCACATGCGAAAATCCGGGGACCGACCCCGCCGGGAATCGAACCCGGATCGCCTTGGTGGGAGGCGAATGGTCTAACCATTTCATTTAGCTAGGCATCACTTAAATTTTGAATTAAATTTTATTGGATTGTGGACATACACCATTGCTCGTGTTTAGCTGATCAAACCTGTGTTGAATGACAAAGTACGAAAACTTCGTCATTCAACACAGGTTTGATCAGCTAATCATGAGCAATGGCGTATGTCCACAATCCAATAAAATTTAATTGTAAACTCCCATTACAACAAACATTTAAAAATCTCATAAAATTTTGAAGTAGGGATTTTTGGCAAGTTGGTAAACCAAATATGTAGTCAAATGTGGGAGTCAGCCAGCTAACCAGATTACTCAATGAATAAAACACAAGACTGGGGGAAAAAATCTCGTTTACCAATATTGTGGATTAATATTGACTATGACGTAGTGTTGACGTAGTTAGATTGATTAGTTAAAAAGCATCGAAAGATTAAATGTGAATAGACAGGGATCATCTCGCATGTGTAACTTTTATAAACCATACCTGTTAATGTAGTACTCATAGGACCTTGCTGATATTGTGCAACCGTTTAAATATATACATATTTCAAACTTAGATCTTTTTACAGGAATGTATCAGTGAATAGTAGTGATGGTAAATACCTGTGATAAAACGGTTTTGTTTCATAAAAAACAATTCACGGGTATATTTATTTAATATTTCGGTAAACTACAATTTCATTAGTCTGTAAATTGTAGGTTAAAGAGATAATTTCATTAGTTAGGTATCTGATTTCGGGCGCCTAACTTAGGTGATGGTTAAGGAATTTAAGCTGTGTTTAAGGGCGTTCTAGTGGGGAAAAATCATAATTTTATGTTTGTATAAAATAAGATTAGTTTTGTAGACATAACTTGAGAGTACATTTATCTCGTAAGAAAAAAATTAGCTCAGCCAGTTTTCTCATAATGACATTTAAGAGTCAAAATTTGCATATTTTTACATCACACAAATCTTGAAATCCAGTAAACTAAATGAAATGGGAAAAATTCACATCAACCCTGCATGTCACGGTCTTCTTTTTGAGGCATATAAAAACCAGCTATAAATGGCTAAAGGTAACAAAAAATGAGCACATTTCTGAAATTTGTTTAAACACAACAACTTTTTGTAATGTGTTTTTATATGCTTCAAGTCGAAGTCCATGACACGTAATTTTATGTGATTTTTTTCCACTTCATTATGTTTACTGGCTTTCGAGTTTTGTTTGCGGTAAAAATATGTTGATTTTGACTTTGAAATGCCATTATGGGAAAACTGGCTAAGCTAATTTTTTTTTGTAAGAGGAAAATGTACTCCTGCAGTAATGTCTGTAAAACTAATAATATTTCATACAATCATAAAATTGTAATTTTTCCCCACTTGAACATCCTTAAATGTTGGTGAAACACTATAATGTGCTATTGTCCTGTTTGTGCGTCAAAAAAGTTCATCTGGAACCAGGACTTCGTTCCGACTTGAAAATTTTCCTCCCTGTCGTTTTCATACTTGCAGGCCAGCACAGGATATGTTGAAACTCTCTCTACACACGCACCAGTAACCATTGTGCAGTGAGAGAAATCGAGGCCGTGTTCCAGGCGGTAATTTAAGGCTAGGTTAAAAGTTTTGTTTTACATATTCGTGCAAAAAACTCAAAATTTTTTCTAACGGAGCACTTTGAAAACATTCAAGACTTAAGAGTAGTCATACGATGCATAATTCTATGCAGGCGTTTTACAAATTAATGCACCGTACGTTCGCAAAACATAATTTTGCTTGATTTTTCCTAACAAAATTGGAAATTGAGTGCAAAAATCTGAAAATCAAAAAGGTTTATTGCTACCAAAAAAGCCAGTACAAATTATATACATTTGTGAATAAAATGTGGAGACTGTTCGATACGAAAATTATGCCACTTTAAAAAAATATTTTTAAAATCACTTGTCATACATTCCAGCGTGGCCTTGATAGTTAGTAATTTATAGATAGCTTGAATCACGATCGAGTATTTCTTAAATAAGTTTCGCTACATAATAAATACTTTATCAACCAAACACGTCATCGTTTTAGTATACCAAATCGGATCATGTGACCATTAAGTAAGATAATAATGTTATTTGGAACTCGGCCTGAGATGGTCCGAGATCATATAACAAAATTTGAAAGAACGTGATCTAATCTAAAACACATAATGTAGGCTTTGTATTTTTCGTTGTTATACTGACAAAAAAATCGCACACCGTTCGTACCAGGTAAAAAACATTGTAGGAGGGACAAAATGGTGTAAAAGGGCAAAATAACTATCCAAAAATAAATTAATGAAAGAAAAGAACATCGGTGAGTTGTGCATATGCCTACAAATGCAACTGAGAAAAAAAAAACCAATTCGGTAAGGTAATATGAGGAGAGATGGCAATAGTGGGCAGAGGAGCATAACTAGATACCCAAAAGATTTGTGAAAAAAAAAAAATGGTGAGTTGTACTTGCGCATGCAAAGGTTCTACCAAAAATATTCATTGGGTTGGAGATTGCAAAACTGTGTAGAGAGCCAGAACGGGATACCCAAACAAATTTAATGGGCATTACAGCACGTGTCAAGCCGGCTAGTTATGTAGTAAATAATGCAATTATAACCTCGCAGCCTTTTAACAAGCAAATTCATTTCATTTTTGTGTTGATATATTAAACTAAGTCTTTAACCTTATTTTATAATAACTATTATTCACCCAATATTCGGTCAGTAAATTATGCTTGCCAGCATTTCAAAATACTATCGAACGAATTGGAATATTATAGGCTGTTCACGGTAATGTGAGAACATTCTGAGTCCCACCCACGATAACTTAGAAGCGCTGAAGTTAATATAGTATATTAATCACAAGGCAATTAATGCAAGTGGCAGGAAGATGTTAGTTAGCGGTGTGCAGAGCTCCGACCGTTACAAGATTATTCGAAAACCTTTCGGCGCGTTTGATGATCTGCTTATGAACAACATTCAAAGAATTTTACATGTACGTATACCTATTTCATGTTAACCACTAATCATTAAAGCACATTATCTAGCTGTGAAAATAGGTGTTTTACGGTCCTATTCAGGTATGAAAATATTGGGGCAGAATTTATTTAATGGGAAAATTCGTATTGAATACATCTTTAACTTTAGCATTACGTCATAAAATGATAGTATCACCACTGAATGTATAATTGAGGAGAGTTTTCGGCAAGAAGACTACGCCAATTGCTCCTAGAGGCTATAGAGCAGGGGCGGCCGACCTTCTCAGAGCTATTGCCAAAAAGTTGATTCATATCACGGTCCACCAAAGACAATTTTAACGTTGACTTCTTTCCTTGACCTCAAAATTTGAACTTTAGTCCGGGTTTCAGCGCACAAATTTCACCTCGCTCCGGACTGTCAGTCAACGTAAAAATAAATACGCAGCGTCCCCAGACAGAGACAGCCTTTGCGGAAAGTAACATATTCGCACATTCTGATCTCTTCATTATGCTATTGAAGTTCTAACACAGTCTCCGCTGTACTTATTTAGAAAATGAGCATTGCCGATTATCAAATTATAATTCATTTTTTGTCAAGGTAAGGTTAATAATTTTAAAATATAGCTAGGGCCATGGACCTTTCGCGAAAAGCATTTTGCCCCAGTTTGGCTCAGTCCCTTGCGTGCACATCTGCATTCTGCTTCATTGTTATTGGCAGTGTGTATTTGTGAAGTGACGTCTCTCATTTGACTGGGCCAATCATTATAAGTTTACACAACACCACATGTCTGAGATTCGCGGGCAGAACAGGAAGACACGCGAGAGTTGAGACGTTTATTCACTGTCTATGAAGGAGAACTGCAGACGTACGCACAAGGCAATGAAACAAACTGGGGCAAAATTCTTTTCTCGAAAAGTTCACGGCCCTAAATATAGCTTTTAGTGGGCCACTCAAAATACAGAGGTGGGTCAGTATTTGGCCCGTGGCCGTAGGGCTGATTGCTAGGGTGAGGAGTGATGAGTCGTCCATGCCGCTTCAAGCGCAAAACACGTCCACTTGGGCGACCACAGTTGATGGTCAAGCGACTGAGGGATGTGCTGCTCGTCTAGAAAGTTGTAGCGGCACCGGAGAGTGCACTCCAAGTGGCCAGTCTTGCCCAAGGCTACATACGCACACACACACACACACAGGTCAGCGGACAGGAAAGGGAAACCGTCCATCTCTCCACACGACACCTCGACTTTCACTGCAAGGATACTGGCCGATGTATGGCCTCAGTTACGCCAGTTCTGTGGAACTGTTCTCCTGTCTGCTTGGGCAGACCTGTCGTTCTTGTCGCCACCCCGTCGTACACTCTTCAGGCCTCTAGCACAGCTGGCGGTTGCTGTTGCCGACAGTTGGACAGGTTACCAAATGCGGGATGGCAGAACTGCCTGTTGGTGGTTGGAGTCAGGGACGGATCTACGCTTTCCTTCGTCCGGGGCAAGAATTGTGGCTTGCTCCCCACCCACCCCTTTCCCATCACCTTTCTCCATCAGTCCAATCAATCCAACTGCAATAAACGCGTCTTGCATATCTTTCATACGTGGTTTTGCGCTCGCGTAAGGAACTGTATAAGATTTTAGCAGAAACTCATAAAACCTATACTTACTAGCTACCATTAACAGTGTTTTGTGTTTTTAAGTGTGCATTATAATGATAAGTACTGTATACATACACATATACGTACATATGGTGTTCAAGGTTAGTAAAAATACAAAAAAATACAAAACTAGTTAAAGTGTAAATATTGGTAGATATTGCATATTTTTTTTATCCTCATTTTCATTTAATTCCAAAGTAAATATATTCGGCACTACCAGCGCCCGGGGTAGTCTATCCCCACTGCCCCCCCCCCCCCCCCCTTCCGACCAGCATAGATCCGCCACTGGTTGGAGTAAGTGTTGCAGTGGTTGGTGTTGGTCTTGAAAGCATTTCAGCTCTCATTTCTGGTTGTTGTTAATGTTGGTGTTGTACTGAAGATCAAAATATTGAACTTTTGAGAAGAACCGTCCAATCATATTGCAGCATACGGGAAAGTTATGTTAACTGCTTACTTATAAAAAACATTGTTAAGCCTTAGTCTATTTATAACTACCTCAAACAACACTTACAACAACCCCCAACTGCGCAACCGTGGGAAGTGGCACAACGATAACATCCGGGACTCGCATTCGGGAAGCATTGGGTTCGATACACCGGCTCCGACTATCCCGGTCCAGGCGAATGCTGGGATGGTTCCTAAATACATTCCGTGTAACATTTCCCTCCCAGCTCCTGTCTTTGTGTATACTTATGCGTGACTGTCTGTAATGACCTAGAGGTTGACGAGGTTGACAAGACGTAAGGCTCAATAAAAATTTAAAAAATGACTGCATGAGTGCACTTAATTTGCTTGGAAGATTCTTGCAATTGGAGTGAGCTAGTTTGAGTGAAATTATGGAAACATCTCAGTGCTTTAGAAAAAAAAAAGATGTGTGTACTATATTAACGACAGACTTTTTCGGTTTTCTGAAACATCCTATTATGTACAGGACGGAACTGAACTTTGCCGACATATGGTTCCTCATTATAAAACAGATCGAAAAGGTAGGTACAGCCTGTAGGCTACGTCTATTCCGAGGGATGAAACTACCCTTGAAAGTGTAGCTGAATCATATGAATTGCTAGTAACAGCCAGAATTAATCAAACAGTTCAGAAATTTTGATAACTGTATAACTAAACCACTAAATAAAAAGCACAAGAAATATGAGCTGTGGTATCAACATCTCAGGAAGGAAGGAAGAAGTTGGCGCCACATTTGTGCTAATAAAAATGGAACTGTACCATTTTGTTTGTTGTTCCCTGCGTATATTATGTATTTTATCGTATATCACGAACATTCAGTGCCTGCTTCCGTAGTGCAGTCTACGGTGTGAGGGGCCCTGGGTTCGAATCCTCGCTCGGGCATGGCTGTTGTGTTGTCCCTTCACCTCACTGTGCCCTCATCTGCTCTTAAAACTTCGTTGTTAAAACGGCCATTAAACCCTTTCCCTTTGCACACATTCAGTAGTGGTGTAGCAGAGTTATCATTGGTCCAGTCAAATGGGGCACACCAATAACGGGAGAAGGACGTCGAGCATTAGCAAGTTACATTGAAGCTACCAAACTGTAAACTTTCCCCACGGTAAACCAACAACCCTAATCATCTTATATGCTGTTGAAGAACAATGTTGTTTAAAATGACACAGAGTAACGTTGGAACAAGCCTTATGTTAGTGTGTTGTTTATATCTAACCTAACGAACTGTCACTGAAATGAAAGTATAGTCCTTGTTGGGGAGTGATCACGCTGATCGCCTCCGAACACGGCCAATAAGACTCGATTCCCGGCGGGGCCGACACAACATTTTCCATAGCTGGGAAACAGGCAGACATTGTCAATAGAAAGTGTTATTTTTTAAATCTCGGCATACCCGTGTCACCATAATATAATTTTGCCATTGCTTTTCCTTCGCCTCATGTCACTTTATTTGGCTTTAAAACAACCGCCGTAATATGTTACGAACACTATCACTGAAATTCACATGCGTGGTTTTAACACCTGTAGTCTTCTAGGGTTTTAGTTTATTTTTACAAAAAAATAAATACTTAGTTTACGCAAGTACTGGAGGAGCCGCGGTGCCCGAGTGGTCAGACCACTCGCCTCCCATCAAGTAGATGGGTTCGATTCCCGGCGGGGTTCATCCCGAGATTTTTGTGTGTGGTAATCATGCCGGACAATGTCGTTGGTGGCGTGTTTTCTCGGGGATCTCCTGTTCCCCCTGCACATTCATTTCGGCGTCGCTCCATACTCACGTCTTGTTACACCTCACCGCTCTCTCTCTCTCTCTCTCTCTCTCTCTCTCTCTCTCTCTCTCTCTCTCATACGTCAGTACTTGAAGAATGTGTGTATGTGTATACAATCAATATACTGCATGGACAAGAATTCATGTGCCAAACTCCGGGACGGGATTGTTTATGTAAAAATACAAGGAGGTTTACACTAGCCAACATTATTGTCTGGTGAATATTAAGACAGCTATAGGTGTTTGAAATAAAAATCTTGAAATACATTTTTTTTTAAAAATACTAGGAAGTATAGGAGATGGACCTACCAAAATTGGCATAGAGCTCTAAGAATAGGAGCGAATGAATCTGTGATAATGTGGTTGACGCAACGCCCCCTCACTGCTTATGTAGGGGTTACTCAATCTATTTGTGTAAGCAAGTTTTAAACACTGAGCGGTATTAAAATATTACATTCATATAATTGCTTATCGCGCAAAATTAAGGAGAAAGTACCTGTTGTGTAAATTCACTCCGGTAAACCGTTTTCAAGAAAATGCGAATCAAAATACGAAGGCGCAGTGTAACCCCGCTGAGGTAGGCAATACAACGCTTTTCTGAGACATGCTAATTGCAGCATTGAATGGTTAAATTGAGCTCAGGAACATACTTAGTGTAGTATTTTTCATGAAATGTATTTCAAAATTTTTATTTCAAAGACCTGTAGCTGTCTTAATATTCACCAGACGATAGTGTTGGTCAGTGTAACCCCCCTTTATCCCTTTATTTTACATAAACAATCCCGTCCCGGAGTTTGGCACATGAATTCTGGTCCACGCTGTATAATGTGTGTGTGAGAGAGGGACAGAGAGAGCGTGTAAGTGCGTGTGTGTAAGGATCACACAGTGACATTACTAATGTTCAGACCACTATACTAAGTGACCTGACACGTTTACGGAATATGTTGTTCAACCGGTACTTATTTTAAGGACGTACTTGTAGTGTGAAAATACACTTGTTAAGCATGTGTATTCGAAGAGGTTGTTTCGAACGGCGCACACAGAAACTTAAGCACCGGGCGTATGCTGGCAAGTACACAAGCTTCTAGAAGTGACTATCTATCTGCTGGTCTTTCGCCCGCGTGTTTAGCTTGCTGCCAACATGCCAGTGAAAACAGTTGGCAACCCGCGACTGCTCGAGCTGCCAGTTTCTGTCTCACAGGAGCTGTTCACTATAAACTGAACACTCAGCAGAACTTGTAATTAATTAAAAATTTATTTTATTGGTCCAATAGATGTTATCTTCTGAGAGTGTTGAAATTATTACACTGGTTTTTAGTCACATAGAAGTTTTCATAATAAAAATAATAAATACGGTTGCAAACCCGTTCAAAGAAAACTTTATGCAGTGCTCACTTTATAGTGAACGGGCTATATACACGAGATATCGCCGTGTAGACGGTGTATTATGTACGCTACTGTACGTCCAGTCTTGTGAGCGACTTGACAGTAGAACCTTCCGAGCTCTTGAAATATAGGCCTACCGGCTGTATCTGAGTCAGGTGCATTTTTTCCCCCGTATATTGACATTTTGTTTTCTGCTTTGTTTCGATAACGTTTGGCCAAATAAAACGTTCGTCGGCTTCGCCATGTGACGTCCCGATTAGTGTCGAAACGCTATTTTGTTGATCTCTGCAAGGTATATTGTGTAGATGATTTAATTTTATCTCGGTAGTCGATAGGGTGGTCCCACATTAGTACGTATCGACATGTACTTCAAGGATATTAATGAAATTTAACGGGAAAAAAAATTATAAAATATTTTTACATTATTTCAAGTAGCGACTAAGTTCGAGATGTTTTATCGCGGGAAAACTTGTCTGTTTATTGGGTTCGAACGTACGCTCAGCTTATGAAAATATGACTGGCTTTCGCTTGTGTGTAGAGCTGTTGCCCTATTTGACTATGTCAATAAAAATCCCGTTATTGTAATATTTGATGCCTAATATTAGTCTGCGGACAGCTACGTTATGCCAATGTTTTCAAAGCTGTGTTAGCTCAAAAATGTTTCGCGATATACCATCATCTGTAATGATGGTATATCGAGCAAATGCACGTCTGACACAACGTAGCTGTCCGCAAACCAATAACAGGCATAAAATATCACAATAGCGGTATTCTTATTGGCTCAGTCAAATAGGGTAACAGCTTCACGTACAAGCGAAAGCCAGTAATATTCTGGTAAGTTGAAAGTGCATTGAAACACTGCAAACAGTCAAGTTTTCCCGCGATAAACCATCTGTATTCATAGGTAGAGATGGTGAAATTTTGTCGAATTCAATGACCTGCATGTTAGAATCAAATATTCTATGCATACTCAAGCCCTATATGCGTTCTTCATGTCTGCTGCTCCACTGAATAGCAGCTAGTAGACAAATGGTCGGGATTTGAGTAAGCATAGGATATTTGATTCTAGCATGCAGGACATTGAATTGGCGAAATTTCACCACCTCTAGGTGATACAGCATGTATATTGTTTTATAGGTCGTTCGGGATAAAGTGAGCACTAAAAACTTAACCTTTGAAAAATATCACTAGCCGTTATTGTATATAATTTAACAGTAACAATAGTTGTCTTCCAGCTTGTGTGGTTGGCAGGGAATTTCTGAATACAGATCCGTGTATTTTCCTCAAATACAACACTACTGCAATAAAATCAACTGAAATCGATATATTTGTACTTCATATAATTAATAAACATTTTTTATTAAACTATATAGATATCTACTGACTGCACAGTTTATCTCACACGCGCAAACATCAAGTGACGTGTCCAAAGAGGTTAGACATTTCCCGCCGTTAACCGTTACGAGCGGAGAGATACGAATTGGCTGAAAAGAGAACTTTAGCAGGGCTTTTTTCGAGTGCTCACTTTATTCCGAACCGCCAATATCTACACCGTTTCCATTAGTTTGTAAGTTGACCGCCTGAGGGAGAACACCTGGCCGGAGGGGGGGGGGGGAGTCTGCAGTTGTTTTCCACTGCCAATACCCAGTCATGAACCCAGGGTTGTAGAGTTAAATATTCATCTCCCTGGCTACGAGCTCTTTAATCACTTGGCCAAGCGGCCAAACTACTTGAAATACAGAGTGTTTGGTAATTATAGATACAGACGAATGGGGTGTGTCGAGGACGATGAAACAAGCAAATAATGCTAGCAAACACAGGTCCGTAAAACAACAGTTTTCACGTTACGATGTATGGACACGCGCAAACATGGCAATGTTTTTGAACGTGTACGGGCATCGATGCGAAGGCGTGCTGAAGCCTGCCTTCACATGAACAGCGCCTATTTCGAACACTTGTAATGTCTTCGTCCACATGTGCAGCATTTTGGCGTTTTGATCCTCGAGAACACTGGTATTATAGCGTTCCTGTCCTAACATGTAATTTGTCGTATTGGGTGAACCATTTCTGGAACTATGTTTATTAGTATTATTTCCTTGATTTATTGTCCTCAACACACCCCTTTCGTTTGTACCGATAATTACCAAACATCCTGTAATCCGCCGTAATGAATGCACGTTCATACACCCAGTTATTAACCGTAAGGCGAGGTTACTGTTAAAAAACACTCGCCTTAAATTTGAAACGACCAGGGGTTGATTTCCGGCTTCGGCCATCATGATTTAAGATCACATTGTTTCCGGAAGTCACCCCAGACGAATCCTATAATTTAGCCGGCATAAACTTTCGCGTTCATTGATTTTAGTTACTTTAAGTGACGTTTATTATCACTGTCGAAGTAAGCGAAAACAAGTATGGCTTACAATGTTGTTGATATTTTCGAAATATTTGCAATATGCACTTCTGCTGACTGATAATCCCTGTTGGCCTGAACCTGGGACGTGATTATGAACTCGTCGTACTGCAATGCGTTAACGAACAACATATCGTTACACTTGTTTTCACCTACACGACAGAATGACACGTTAATATTTAATTAACTTTAATCGATTGTTATCACAGTTCATTGTTACTTTTTAAAATTAACTGCGATAACAAACGATTAATTTCAATCGGATCTGCAATAAAATGTGTTCGATATTACTCCCCTGGGCGTATGATAAGGGCAACAAGTTTGTCCTTCCCTCGCGCCATGTTCACTTTCATACAACCATAACAGCTAGACCACTCGCCTCCCATCGAAGCGGTACGGGTTCGATTCCCGGCGGTGTTGACACGGATTTTCGAATGTGGAAATTGTGCCGGACGATGCCGTTGGTCGACGGGTGTTCTCAGAGATCTCCAGTTTCCCCCTCCCCTTCATTCCTGTGCTGCTCCATACTTACCTCATGTCACCCCTCACCCGCGCTCAAGCTCTACACAGTACAAACAGTTTTGTTCTTTCACAAATAAATTCTTTGGAAACTAGTTTTAAAAAAATATTTTTGTTATTTTACAAAAAATATGTAAACATTATAGGAAATACTTGTAAATATGCAAATATTATTGTATGTCTACAAATAATAATTGTAGTTACACAAATAAACTCTTGGACATTTTCCAACAACTGTTTGAAATACCACAAATTTTTTGTCAACCACTTTCCAAATCATTTTGCACAGTTACAAAATATTTTATAAAATGTGACAGGTGTCGAAGGTTATTTTGTTTCGCATCAAATACTCTGCTCTTAAAATATATAATCTACTAGTTCCCACAGATATTTGTAAAATGAAGACTACTTTATGGACCTACGACATTCTTGTTGTAGTGCCTGGGCTGATAAATGTGGCCTTGAACGTGCAATATACATTTATCTCGGTGGCTACTTTAAACTCTGACTATAATATCTTCACTTCACAACCACAACACAAAGTTAGCGTGTAACCAACGAGGGAACAACTTACACAAAAAATACAATGCCTTGGCACAGTAATGTATACGACGTACGTGGCATATGTGTGTTACTTTAAGTACCGTTGAAGGGTATTAATTTTCAGTAAAGCTGTTTAACATGACTGTAGTAAATTTGGACAGTTCTGAGTATTCAGTTAATTTTTTTGTTGGTCGATTTTTGTGTATTGTATATCATTGATATAACCTACGCTGATATTTCTGGTTCTTAAACTGATCTGGAATGTCGGATCCAGCGTACGTACATAGTTATACGAAAATCTGCAACATTAATGTTAGTTTCTTCCTTAGTAGTCGCACGCTTTGGGATTATAAAAGTGACAACGCTTTATTTAAACGCTGTATTAAGACTGCATCAGAAAAATAGGGAGAACTAAACCTGGTTTTCTTGTCCACGTATTTTTGTCGTATTATATTTGTATTTTTTGGTATAGGAAATTAAGTAAAGGATGTAGAGTTTTGTGGCACAATATAAAAAAAATCGTAGTGTTTATTTACTTTCTTTTCTGCGTGCAAATTGGTAGCCAAACGTTTTACAGGAACAGTGAAAGTTGCAGGTAGCAAAGTTACAATTATTTACAGAAAGGAACCTGTCTTCGTGGGGTCAGCCATATATGACGGTGTTGAGACGAGGGGGCTATCATCTTCTTACAACTACCGTGAGACTATCAATTAGTTTGCAGAGATTTCACCGCGCGCGCAGCGGTAGCAGCAGAAAAAAATATGTTAACTTCCCAGCGCACTGCTGGCTGTAACTTGCGTTGCCATATTGTCATTACAAAGCACATAGCAGTCAGAGATGCGACCTCGTGTGAGTCTGTGGTATAATCTGACCATGCTCAGTTCCTGAAGATAAACACCGATCTGGCCAGTTCGAGCAGCAGTCTGTAAGACCGAATGCCGTTTCTTATAACTGAAGGAAAAATGCCTTTAGGAGAAATGGCAGTTAGGAAAAGTGACTGTAGGAGAAATGAATTTCGGTATACTGCCGGCCTGGTGCTGAAACTTACTAGCCGTGTCTCTGGACGGAAAATGTAAACCATTTTCGATCCAACAACTGTTGGACAAGTGACTGTAGGCTCAATTACTGTAGGATAAATTACTGCAGGATAAATGACTGTAGGAGAAATGACTGTTTGTCCCTTTAACATTTCGTTGGACGTTTAGGAAATGAACTCGATGCGTATAGATTCCGACAGTGATGGTAAAACATTTGGCCGCTAGGTTGTGCTGAAGAAGTCCGCGAGGAAGGTGACGTAAGATCCAGAAACATTGACTTGCAATCATTACACCAGAGAACATTTTAAATTATTTAGGGGATATTTGAATGGTTATATAATTACGAAAAAACGTCATTAGGGCGAAGTGTTGCTGCCATATGTAATTTTCGTCTTCATTTTCGTATACGATTTATTTTTGAAAATTTTGCCACGGCAAAATATAGGTAATATGTTTATAGGTGATCTGTTAACAAAAGGCTGCGTCTATGTCAGAACTGTTAAGAATCAATGTGATGAAAGCACAGATGTCACGCTCCTGATAAACATAAACGGGGTCGCGTGAGGAGAGGAAAGTGCGCCAATAACTCGAGGGAAAGAGCCCGAGAGCTTGGCATTACGAACATACTTACCTCAGCTAAGCAGCTATTCATGCATTTACAATCCGTGTATGTAGCTGGTAAGCCTGTAATAGAGGGTATTAAAAGGAAAAAACAATTTTATAGTGAAATAAAAAAAAATTGAAATATTTCACGAATAAATCTTACGCCGTGGCAGTGAGCAAATATGTTTATTGTGTTTTGAGCAACAGAGACTCGGAAAAGAGTGTGTGTACAAGATGATATTGTGTATGTTAAATTGTTACAAGTAGATTTATATTCTTGGTTCACGACTTAAGTATTGTTCTGTGGTCCAGCCTGAGCCATGGTTCAGCACTGTTATCAATCGTCCTCTGAATAGATTTCTTAGAGAGGGAGGAAATTAGGTTCCAACGTGCATCTTATAGATATTATAAATTTGAATAAGTGTAATGCAGCTACCTGCTGGTAATAGACGAGAAAATTGTTGTTTCAGAACTTTTCAAAAGTTAAACGGTATTAGGACCAATCTAAGTGGTATCAAACATTTTTTTAATTTTTACAGTATTCAATGTCGTGGAATTTGTGTAGCACCTCTTTCACGTTTTAAAAAGCTCCGTATATAAAGTAATGAATGGTTGGATTTCTTAAAGTTCTTCACTTCGGACAAGTCCTACATTTTAAACTAAATTTTATGGTACATATTTAAAGCACTGGTGTAAATAACAGAAAATATATCCCAGAATAGCGGCATGTACTGATTTAAAAACTGGAATAAAAATAACGTAATAATCAACTACTGTATTTCGTGTAAGTGGCGGGATTTTCAAGGCGATAAAGCAATTTCTTTTTAGTGATTCCTAACAATAATTGCTAAAAAAAAAAAAAAAAAAAAAAAGGAGGGGTCCCTTTTACCACTTCAGTTTTGTGTTATTCATTCAATTAAAGTGAATGAGGAGATATCGTGTAAGGAATTTAATACAGAGAACCCAGAATTTGATTTCAGCCAAACGTATTAGCTTAAATAAATTTAATGAAAAATAAAATGTTTACCATTATATTATGTCATAGATTTGCTGCTAAGGTAGGTATACTTCTATTTTCGAATTATGCGTATGCATTTAAATGGGTTCATATACAAATAATTACAATACATTGGTAACACTGTTGTGTGTAAACAGCCCCAACACTAGAAACACGTGAATTTTCGCCGTCGAAAAATTCCAAAGCTGCAGTACACGCAAGGTCCGGAAAGGCATGATTGATGCCTTCCTCTCTGCTTGCCATTTCCTCGAGGATGCAACTGCAGTCATCGCACCGCGCTATGAAGATACGTTATAGAAACTGACGTGCGCTATGAGGTCCATACGCCGTCTAAACTGCCAACTTTCATCGTAATAACGTCCATTCACTTTCTGCCAGCTTGGCGAGTAACAGAGTGAGTGAGGAAGATATTGGTCAGCACTTAACATCGAGGTCTTAAGCGCAGGTGAGGGGTGGCATCAGGTGAGTATGGAGCAG
Source organism: Medauroidea extradentata (assembly GCA_003012365.1). NCBI lineage: Eukaryota > Metazoa > Arthropoda > Insecta > Phasmatodea > Phasmatidae > Medauroidea > Medauroidea extradentata. The sequence continues at coordinate 12,913 of PNEQ01081797.1, read as the reverse complement.
CGCCGGAATGAAAGGGTGGGGGAAACGGGAGATCCCCGAGAAAAACCGCCGAACAACGGCATCGTACGGCAAGATTTCCACATACGAAAATCCCGGGACCGACCCCACCCGGAATCGAACCCGGATCGCCTTTTGGGGAAGGCGAATGGTCTGACCATTCGGCCACCGCGGCCTCTCAAAGAACAGATTTCAGCTATCAAATATTTTGCTATTGCCTTGAATACCAGATTTTTCGAAGCGATTTTTACATTTCGAAGAGCCTCAGAGCGATGTGTAGAGATTCGGAAGATATAAGTTTGCCGAAAATTTCTTAACGTGAGTTAGTGAACCCTGCTTAGCAATATCACTGAAAGTAAGTTACACGCGTCAGTACACAGTTCACGTCCATCGTTGTTCTTTAAAGCCCTATTTTCTCTCTGCCGAAAATTGACAAAACGGGTGAGTTTACTGTACTTTTTAGCTATACACATTTTCTTGGCATAATCTTTAAAAGGGTAGGCCTATCTATGCGTGGAAAGCAAATTATTATCTATAATACATGTGTTATAGGATGATGGAGTCACTTCCGAATGTCTGCTAGTGGCGTGTTATTATCAGCAAGAAGTCTGCACGTCAATTCAGTGACGAGCACTTAGAGGCTATGATGAGGCGTACTGGGTCGCCCTTAGCATTTCCGCACTTCCCGCCAGGCGGCCGCCTTAAGGGGGAGTGTTAGACAAGTTTGTTGTACTTTCAGTTTTTGAGTCATAACATTTATTCAGATTGTGTTATCAAAATTTTGTCTTCGACAAAGCATTATATATATATTCTAGGCAAACTGCTTCACATACATAATAATGAAATATTTCATTGATTTGTCATGCAGAATCATTGCAAGAGAATTCTTGAAAGTTAACCTATAATGCTCTTGCTATAATTCTGCATGGCAAATAAATGAAAGACTCCATTACTATTTATGTCAAGCAGTTTACCAATACTATATTCTATACTTTGTTGAAGAGAGCATTTTGATAATATAATTTGAAGAAATGTTATGGCTCAAAAACTGAAAATATAAAATTGTCTAAAACTCCCCCTTAATGAATTGTTGCACAACGATAGAATATGAAATCTCGTGTCTGAAATGACATTGCTGCTGAGAGGTCCAGGGCACGGCGGCATGTCTGGGTGAGGGGGTGGTTGCTAGGTGGGGGAGGGGGGAGGCTAGTTGCGACAAGTGGCGGTTGATGATGGCTCGTGGACGGGAGACGTGTGCCGTAGTTTCATGGTCCGCGAGGAGAAGACACGAACGACACTTTCTCCGACACAGAGCTGCGAGGGCCTCGTGCCACATTCCTCCTGCTGCTCGCCGCAGTGAAGGACGTTCTCCAGCGAGTCAGGAAAACTAATATAGTCTATACCACTCTGCGCAGGCGCAAGGAGACCATTTAAGGGCGCGGTCTACCGACATTTTAATCACCATTTTTTTTATTTATACCAGATATTTCTTTCTTACTTTAGACCCAAAATGTGACTAAATTTGGCTCTTATGAAATTTTTTATCTCTCATAGTTTTCGCGTAATGGCTTGCTAAAGTCATATTTTGCATGTTTCCGTTTTAACGACTACACTAAAACCAACAGATATACGAAACTAAAAAAAAAAAAAAAAACAGTGGATAAAGTCATTACAGGCTACAATGACATGCTCATAAAATTAAAGAATAAAAATTATTTGAATTTAAAAAAATGCTGGAACTGAAAATAAAAATTTTAAAAGTTCAATTTTTTTTTAAATACAAGTAATTTTTATTCTTTAATTTCATGAGCATGTCATTGTAGCCAGCAATGTTTTTATCCACTGTGATTTTTTTTCAGTTCGGTATATCTGTTGGTTTTAGTGTAGTCGTTAAAACGGAAACATTCAAAATATGACTTTAACAAGCCATTACGCGAAAATTATGAGAGAGAAAAAATTTCATAAGAGCAAAATTTAGTCTCATTTTGTGTCTAAAAGAAAGAAAATAAATATCTGGTGCAAATAAAAAATAAAACAATGATGATGAAAATTGTGGTAGCCGCGCCCTTAAGGGCATGGGGAGATACAGCGGTAACCAACAATGTATCACAACTGAGTTATGTACTGCATGTCAAGATAAGGTACAGTGCTGTTCAGAATAAATGAGCGCACTCGTGGAGCCCAAAATATTTCAAAGTCCCGTTCGGGTATGTTCGGCGTGTTCTGCAGGTACACTAAATCGCAGGCGCCAAGCACAGGTGCGAATCTCTAGGAGCGCACTGCAACTCGCGAAATAAAACTCCTTGGAGGAAAAAGCACACAACTCAGATAGTTGAAAATGTTGGTGTGAAGCTCATTTCGTTGCATTTATTTAACATTATTTACAGAACTGTGGACATTTTGTCGAACGAAGTATATATATAGGACAGTGAATTATAACATGCTGGTCGTTGAACAAGCGAATCATTTCCTTCTCTTTCTAACAATAATTTGTAGGTTACATGTTCAAGAGCAGCGTAACTGAAAGCGAACGTGAGTTGTTCTTGGATCCTGAGCACGTCTCGAAAGGAGCAAAAGTAAAAAATAAAAAAAAAAAAAATAAATAAAAAAAAATGGCATACCCCTAAAACATTTTAAAATTTTTAATACAATTATATATTATCTACCATCGTATTATATATTTATGTTCTACATATTGATATTTTTGTATTAGAAGTCTGTGCTTATACGATTGAAAAGTGATATGTTTGAAAGTGGCATTAGAGGACAGCCTCAAAAATAGAATCCTGACCACGTCATTGTCGAAAGAATCTTTGCTAATATCCATATCAGCACATTTCCCATCAGAAATGAAGTTCAATTACAGAACTATGAAATCAGAAAACTTAAATATCTTTACAAAGTATATATTTAGTGCCCTAGTTAGTTCCGTAAATGCGGGATCGTTAAAATGGTTAGATATTACAGACATATGGCGTAACGGTGTTTTATTACATGGCATTCACAGTTTAATGTATAATATCCAATTAATATCAATAATAGTAATTCCATATGCAAAAAAAAAACTACGTTGGACGTTGGATATTAACGTATCGAGTTGGTCTGTTTCTTAAGTTACAATAATGTTTATGAACATACTAACACTTAACTCATATATGTAGCATACAATATTGTTTTAAATTTATATTATCGTATATGAAATTCAGGAGGGCACAACAGAAATTGCTTCATGAGCTCCATTATTGCTTCTCTAACAGAAATGAAGTATGGTAAAGATTTAGAAAATTGTTAAACGACTTACATTCTATAACTAGTCCAGTCATTTTAGGGATTTACCTGGAAATAATTCCCTTAAAGGAGATACTGGTCATATACATTGTACCAGTACCCTGTAAGAACATATAAAAATTCAACACATATGAGAGCTGTGCTATGGCCGGTGACTGATTTTCTCTTTTTTGGCTATATTTCGAGAAAAGTTAACAATATTTAAAAAAAAGTTCAAACAAAAATTGAAGAACATTAAAAAATACATATTTTATAAAGAAATGACTTTTTTGTATATGCGTTTGCTTCTGAGTTATTCGCAAGATAAGATTACGTCAATCAATTTTATTAATATATTTGTTTAATAAAACCCAATTATCTCAATAAATTGGTGGCTTATGTTATAAATCAACTTAAAGTTTTGTCGACAATTTATTCACAAATTAATATGTTCATAAAATAAAGTGTGTTAGGAGACAGCATGGTGTCATGTGATCTTGCCATTGAAAAGGGAAAGGAATGTATGGATGCGTTGAGGGAAAAAACATATTTGATGCAGTTATTCCAAGATAAACAAGGGTAATATCACTAGAAGCTATGTCATCTGTTAACTTTAGAGGGAATGAATTTCCCATCATTGTGCAACAGTTATTCAACCGGATCATGAGCTTAAACAGTACTCCAGAAGACCTTAAAGAATATTTTAGGTATGAATTCGCTTCAAGACCCCCTACTTTGTTCACTGAATCTCACGTGCGGAGGGGACGCGGTGGCCGAGGGGTCAGGCCTCTCACATCACACCAAGGCGATTCGGGTTCGATTCCCGGCGGGGTCAGTCCCCAGATTTTCGCATGTGGGAAACGTACCGGACGATGCCGCTGGTGGGCGGGTTTTCTCGGGGATATCCTGTTTCTCCCGCCCATTCATTCCGGTGCTGCTCCATACTCACATCATGTCACCTCCCACTAGCGCTAATGACCTCGATGTTGAGCGCTGACCAAAATATCTTCTTCACTCACTCACATGCGGGAAGGAACGACATCTTCCCTTGTTTCAGCTTTTCAACCAGAGAAGGAAAATATCACATTCCCTCAGAATTGTATATACAGTATGTTGTGGATGGCGGCTACGAGCTACAAGTCCTGTGTGGAAAGGCACTTCAATAAAAATTCTATTATCGTTTTCTCCAACAGCCAAATGTGAAACACATACCCCTCTGTTACAAGAAAAAAGTCCCTGATGTTCAACAAACATACTTGTGTTACTTATGCCCAGTGTGATTTTCTCTGTAATATCAAAAATAAAAAAACATCTCATCACAGTACTTGCATACGAATTCACAAAGGCATTGTTTGAGATACATCGAGCAATGGATGACGCTGATGTTTTAATCACCAAAGTGGCTCTCCTGCATGCCGCTGATATCGAACCAGTAGTAGTTGTTGCAGGATACTGACCTTTTGGTGTTATTGATGTCGCTCTCCAAAACAGAAAACATTTTATTTTTTCGGCCATTAGCTGGAAATAAAGGAGAAAGTGTTTTCGATATCACTAAGCACCGAGAGCTTCATCATGATGTTAAAGACTGGCTACACTAGCATTATAGTTCCTTTAGGGCGCGGTCTACCGCAATTTCCATCATCATTATTTTATTTTTATTTGTACCAGATATTTTTTTCCTTATTTTAGACACAAAATATGACTAAATTTGGCTCTTATGAAACTTTTTTATCTCTCATCGTTTTCGCGTAATGGCTTGTTAAAGTCATATTTTGCATGTTTCCGTTTTAACGTCTACACTAAACCAACTGATATACCAAACTAAAAAAAAAATCACAGTGGATAAAGACATCGCAGGCTACAATGACATGCTCATAAAATAAAAAAAAAAAAAAATTATTTGTATTTAAAAAAATTATTGAATTTTTTTAATTTTTTTTTTTTAAGTTTCAGCATTTTTTATTCAAATAATTTTTATTCTTTAATTTAATGACCATGTCATTGTAGCCTGTAATGTCTTTATTCACTGTGATTTTTTTGAGTTTGGTATATCAGTTGGTTTTAGTGTAGTCGTTAAAACGGAAACATGCAAAATATGATATTAACAAGCCATTACGCGAAAACTATGAGAGATAAAAAAATTTCATAAGAGGCAATTTTAGTCACATTTTGTGTCTAAAATAAAAAAAAATATCTGGTACAAATAAAAAATAAAAATATGGAGTGGAAAATTGCGGTAGACCGCGCCCTTAACCGCCGTAGGAATGTTTGCAGATGAAACATAGCTAAATGTTACAAAACGGTGATTCTTGCATAGTTTACCAAGGCCTACTGCGATCCATACTACATATTAATTCTTATATAAATGTAAATAAAGTGTAGTTTAAACATCAACATCCTACGGCGAAAAATTTATGAAATAAAATACACTCTTAAGGATTAATATATTTGGCTGTTGTGAAATATTTTTGTAACAAATGAAGACTGACTCTAGTTGCAAATAAACCCGTCAGTAACAGAAAACTTTGTTTTGCGTTCTGTTACGTGTGACGACCTAAAAAATTTTATTATATCTAACAGTGAGAGTAATAAAAATCAAATATTGTAACAAATATCTTAATTATAGTCATAGATACTTTATGTTGGATGTCGTACAAATCAGCGTCACTATGTATGTTGTATTGATATAGGTGAATTAATAATAACTTTGTTATTAATTAATGATTTTGTTGATAGTTTAGCCTACTTGTAGTTATACAAGGAGGCAGAGATATAAGTGAAGTTTTGACATCCACTTAGGGATTTGCTGGTATATTTGCGTACCATACCTCCTTCTCTACAAGTATTTAAATAGAAGGGGAGTGAATAGTTTTCTGTGTTTAAAATTATTGCTAGAAAATTAGTAGTAATAGGATAATTGTAGCACTGAGGTAATAAAGTTATTATAAAATTGCTGGGACTAAAAATTTTGGTTGTCAATTAGTAAGAGGTACCGGAAAAGGTTTCAGGGTAAATTCGTAAAAGTTAGGAGAATACTACAAGGTATATTCCTGCTAAATTACAGGACGAGCACTAGAGTTTTTAACATTATCGGGAGGTAGAGTCTTATAATGTCATCAAAGTAGGACTGAGAGTTATCGCAAAAAAAAAAAAAAAAAAAAAAAAAAGAAGTGCTTTGACTGTTTTGCCGGCATGTGAAATTAATTAGAGAATTTTTTTCACATAAAGTACCGCTTCAAACAGTTATTTTATTATAATCAATAAAAAGTGTTTACGGCTGCACGGCAACTTACATAAATGTATTACCGTCAGAGTCGGAACAGAAGTTTGATGCGACTATTTGTTTCTTTTAAATGTCCTGTAGTGCAAAACACGTTTACAATGTAACTTTTCTAAATGTACTTCGACTTGGTACTAATACAATTGCATAGAAGACCATTCGCAGTAACGTGGACTGGGGATCGAACCCGTATCTTCCCGTATTCAAGTTCAGTATGTTACCAATGCACCACCTCACTCGGCGACAACCTAGAATTCGGCGCGTAGGGAAGACAAAAAACTGGTTGGCAATATTTAATTGTATATCTATCGCTGCGTGTTACCCATTGAATTATTTCTCCGTATAGAATTATTGTATATAATTGAAAGCTGGCGCAACAATATCGCTTTCAACTTTCATTCAAGAGGATCCGCGGGTTCTATTGTAAGTCTGCACGCCCTGATTACGGCTTTCAATTTGTTTTGCTTTATCTTTATAGAATTTACGTCTCGTTGACAGCGTGATTCATAGAGACGGTTACACGTATTTTCGTATTCCATCAAAACTAAATAACACCCATGCTACACCCGGGACTTGAATCCCGAACCTCCCGCATCGAAAACTGGCGCGCTACGGAGGTCGGCTCGGTTTTCAATGGTTTCCCGAGATCACTCTAGACAAATGCCGGGAGGATTCATGAACAAGTGCCATGGCCGTTCCCTTATACTATATCTACTTGAGGTGTTCTACTATTTCCAGTTTGATGTTCAAGATGTAATGAAAACTATATAAACAGCAAGCAAAATAAGCAGGGAACGTGTCTTATTATAAAGAAGAATAATATACAGTTCATACTTCACTGTAAATTAATGACAACTTGCAGAGTGGTATATGTTATTCTTTATCTCACTTAGACGACAGAGTAGTCATTTTGCAACATACCCAATCAAATGCCTCGTTTAGGTGACACAGTTTCGTGGTCAGCACGGACGGTCAATGAAAGAGCGACTGACTGTATCTCGCGGGCCCCCAATTTCACCGTGATAGGTGACTAACTTTTTAAACAGCTCATTTATTCTGAATATCACTGTACAATTCGACAAAGAAATTGAATTAAAATAATTATTGTTTAAAAATTATGTTTCTAGTTATTACGGTATACAACCTATGAAAAATAAGCTACTACATAAAAATGACAATTATATAAGACTTATTTGTGTAATAAGCTACGAAAGCTTGTCCTGTAGAAACATTATTTTACTGTGCTACCCTTTGTGGCCATATTGCTAAATCTTGTATATCGGAATGTAAATCATGAGATTACCGTTGTGTTCCTGCATAAAATTATATAATGTCTTTATTAGTAACGTGGCGAAGTTAAGGCATTGTCCCAGAGGTAAGAGAATACTAGGAAACCACCACACTCCTATTGAATAGAGGAGATACCGCATTACACACGCCAGTCAGCAGCGCTCCTAACGCTACATCGATTTTGTGTCTCACACACAAACGCACTCTACATAGGGAGCCACCTTAACCTCAATTATTACATTGCATAAATGTTTTCTTAGACTATTTAAAATCATTGCACAGGCCTATAACTTACTAAAAATATAATATTCGTCAATCATTGACTATATAAATTAATAAGAAATATGCAGCTTTATAAATTGTTAAACCTTAAAAAACACAACTAAAAAATACCCATTTTTATTGTGATTAAGATACAAAACAAAATGGTTCTTCGATTCAGCACACAGTAGATTCTTTTTTGTCATTTTAAACTAACCTCATGTAAATTCAACTAACATAAACTGTCGTAGAATAATAGGGGAGGATGAATGATGGAGGAAAGTATGCGCGAAACAATAATGAACCTTCCTGAGGTACCTGGCGAGCGCTAAACATGTATGTTTAATTAAATGTGGCTCATCGTCTGTGCAGGCAGTAGCCTATATGTGCCACAACTGACTTTTTATTCACTTCGGCGTGGCCCAAATTGCTATAGAATCTTTAAGGCTGTTTCTTTTTCTGTACGCTGAACACTAAGAGCAAATAAGGATTTTCACCCAGAAAACACTCGAAAACACCTACTCACATTTTCCCTTCATCTTAATTTATGTAGCAATTGTTTCCTCTTTTCAATGCACACAATGTTTTCCGTCTGAACGCGATATCCTGAAAGGTTACTGAGTCCCATGTTACATATTTCAACATATGAGTACCTATCATTCCTCACCCCAAGACTGCCAGGTAAAATGCGCCCTAAAGAAAATGTCACCTCTCGTGCATATATTAATAATTTACGAAGTATAATTGAATTGTCAGATGAATTACTGATAAAGATTCTTTATAAAACATTACATCTTACGATTCTGTCCTTTTGTTTACTCAATTGTCACTAGGAATAATTTTGCTTTCAATAAATTGTGATCGTTATTAGCTCAAACATAGAATGTCTTAGTAGAGTCTCGATTATGCTTCAGTAGTTCTTACATAATGTGCACGTCACAATGCAAGGTTATCTCTGTAACGTACACATTAAAGATTCTCCTTCCAAAGTACCTGTATCAGCAACTTCGGAATTAGGGTCACAGGAACTGTAAAACCAATAGGATCAAATATCCTGTGTGCAGATGATAAAATCTTTCTCTTGGTTACAGGCTCCGATAATGACGTCAGCTCTTCAACAATCACAGAGTTTTCAGATATAGTGTCAGCTCCTCTGCTCCATAACAATCATATGAATGTTCAAAAAAATGTAACCAATTAATAAAACTTAAACAATGGTGGGTTACACTGCCGCTTAAGAGGTGGAAATCTGGATCATTCAGAAAGAAAAACACCAATTAGCGTATGTTACATTCGCATATTTTATTCTTACCACTGATAAGGCCACAGTAATGTTTAAGAGTCAGCGCTATATGACGTGACATGTGTCATGTTGGCAGCAACATTGTACAACTTGTGACGTAAACATCGATCTGTTCATTTAATAACACATGTACCGCTGCAGTGGTGAGGTCATTCGCCTCCTACAGTGGCGATCCGGGTTCGAGTTACCCGGCGGATTTGATCTTGATGTCTCGCATGTAGAAAACGTGGCGGAAGTTTTCTCAGCGTGCTTCCATTTCCCCCGCCATTGCAGTTAGTACCTCTGCCCATGCCATTTCTCACGGTTCGACTGACATCTTAAGTGTGCCCAATTCAGAAATCTGTCAAACCTAGGGTGTGGCACATGCTCTCTAGTACCCTTCCCATATTTCATTTATTAAACGTGCATAATCCATATTCCTGTTGGTTTCAAATAACTGTATCTTGAACAACATTTCGAATAGAAAAATATGCTTACTAACGTTTTCCATTCCGAATGGGCCATGCTTAGGGATAGCTCCTTATTGCGGGAAAGTTCACTGTTTTCTAATTAGGATGTAGCATTTAAATGTTAGATTTTTTTGTATTCATGTTTTCTTGTTAGATTGGGACAGTGAAAATTCTGGTACTCCGACATTCAACGTTTGTTATTCGTCTGAAAACGTTTGAACCGCGGCACATAAGTTTTGTCAAATATTCAAGAAGTAAGGTGCTGCTTTGTATGGAGGCTATTTTGCGATTTTCCGCTATCTCCATTCTCCATTCTCCATCCATGGGGGTCGCAGTTGGCGTAGTGGCTAGAGCACTCGCCTCCCACCAAGGCGATACGGGTTCGCCGAAGAGGGCCGGTCCCTGTATTTTCGCATGTGAGTATCGTGCCGGACGAAGCTGCTGGTCGATGAGTTTTCCCGTTTCTCCCGCTCCTTCATTCCGGTGCTGCTTCATACTCACTTGTCACCCTCACCAGCGCTGAAGACCTCGATGTTAAGGTGAGGTGAAAGAGTTTTTTTCAGACTGGTGCCAATAACTAAAATATTTTTTAACCAACAGTTTTGAAAAAATTTGAGTCAATGTGCAATCTCACGATGCACAATACTGTGGACGCCTTTTTTTTTTTTTTAAATAATGTACCATTCGCCAGCAAAAAAATAATTTCCTTCATTTTTTGCTTATTTTCACGACGAAAAACGTGGTACTTTGGGTAATGAAATCTAAAAAAACCGTTTAGTATAATTCTACAAAAAAATTCAGCTACAAATTATAACATATAAGTGTCAAAACTGTGCAGCGAAATTTTGATGAGTATTAGGTAGCAATAAAAAAATATTTTCGAAATCACTGCAAAACTTCGTAACAAGGCCTTAAGGTGAGGCGAAAGAGTTTAACGGCCCTTTAACAACGAGGTCTTAAAAGCCGATGAGGGTGAAATAAGGTGATGGGACAACACAACATCCATTGCCGAGCCGGTATTCGACCCCAGGACCTCTTGCATCGTAGACTGGCGTCTAACCGACTATGTAGATGCTGACCAAAATATCTCCACTCACACAATCTCTATCCGTGCTGTACGTTCGCGTATGTCCGCTTTACCCTGAAACACAAGGTAAAGTTTCCAATTGTATAGTTTCTGCTGACGGTTGGTTGTGTTGTAAGGGAGAGTGAAGAGCGAGTGCTCTAGTTTAACCATACTAAAGTGATGTTAGACACGGGCCATGGCGAGGCGCCATGGCTAGTGACGTAACACCTTCTACGAGGCTGGAAAGCGGTAGTTTATCGTGCTCGCTGGCGTGTGATGGCAGGCGAGAAAGCATACAACACCGGACATCGACGATGTTCCGCCACAACGACCAGGTCCCTCGTTCCCACCCGATCTCGTCAAGTAACATCGACAAATACTGGCAGGCCACAGTGTTCCGTTACCTCTTTATAATTGGGGGTTTGTAAAATTACATCGTTTCAAAACCGCCACAATACCACTGACGAACTGAAACATGCTTTGAGACAATCTTTCACTCTAGTTACACCAGCAATGCTCCGAAAAATATCCATCCCATTTCATGAGGGTGACGGTACACAGCCTGATCCTTTAGTCAACTAATTGTTGTTATTTAAAATTAACTCCTCTAAAGAACTGCAGGTAACTGCAAGATGTTAATATATTTGCTTTCGAGGCTGAGCCGCGTTGTAGTGGTAGAGGATACCGTCGTGTCGCCTCGCGTTGCGGCAGACATCTTCAGGGTTGAGTTATTAACCACAGCAGGTCCACCCCTGATTGGCTGCGGGGAAGGCCAGTCAGAGCCGGTCACTTCTCATTGGCTACGGTTCCGGCCAATCAGGGAAACGCCTTTTTTTTTCTTAATGGTCGAAGGTCAATTTTTTTTTCGGTACGCTCTACCACTGCGACGCGGTTCAATATCGAAAGCTAAGATATTAATGCTGTTAACTTTGTTTAAGTGTAGGTGTTTATGTGGGTTATTAACGGAGGTTGGGGGTTACAGTATTTAATGGCCTCTCTTGTACATGGTTTACGTCGTTCAGGATTAAGTAAGCCCTTTTGAGACCCAAGTTACACATTTTCTTTCAGATAATTTACACTTTCCTGCGAATATTAATTATCAACAAAGCAATCTATGTTTGCTATGTTTCGTATAACTTCAGTACAATTGTACAATTGGACATCTATTTATGGGTATCTACTAAATGTTAATATTTGTCAATATAATTCACAATGCAGGACAACATTTACAGTACATATGGTGAAACAGACATCTCAGGTATATTTCATAACTGAACACGTCAACTGACATTGCGTAAAACACATAAAAAAGCACAATACTTAAAAAGTCGTGCCTGCATAACTGACGAACTATATTGAAGTTATGCGAACTAGTATGTGGCATTAAGAGAACTGTACTCAAAATTTTAACGCCTGAGGTCATACTAATATTATTTTTAGTTTATTACTATGGAAAAGACGGTCTTCGAAAGTGCTGAGTTTACCATGAACCTCGCATAGTACTCCGCGAACATTGACATTCTCCGTCAAATACGGTTTTACCAAGAGGGGATTCCAATGTTTTACCGGATATTAAACTATTGGTGCACTTACGGTTTTCCCCTGCGGGTCTGATTTGTCCTAGCACTCGCGTTATGTGTGAGCAATTGAAGGTCATTTTATATTTGGTTCCCGGTCATTAAATAGCAGAGAATTAACAAATTCACCGAAAATTTACTAATTCGTATCGGTTACAATTGCCTGTTTGTGTCATATTTTTGGGATTACGTGTAAATCAAAACAAGACGAACGCAATTATGGCCTGGCAGCGCGGAGGCAATAAGACCCAACTTTCGCTTGTTTACCCTGCATCTTCGTCTCTAAGCTCAATGCGTCAGTTTTCTCCTCGGCGGGGTGGCGAGAGGGTTTTACGGTCCTTTAACAACGAGGTATTATGAGCAGGCCCCGGGCTTAGGTGCCTGGCACCCTGGGCAGATTGAAATTAATCGCCCCCCCCCCCC
>PNEQ01081796.1:13626-38947 GCA_003012365.1 Medauroidea extradentata | reverse complement strand
AAAGGAAAGAAGAAAGGTGGAGAGACTGGTCAGAACGTATAGGGCGGTGAATGGAGGGGGATGGGGTGAGTTAGCCTAAATACCAATTTATTTAAAGGTGTGTACAGAGCTACGTAAAAAACAGTGGTTGGATTCAGAGAACTTGGCGAAGGACAAAGTAGGGAGGGCAGTCTATATTAATGAAAACATTTAGGTAGTGTATTGTGTTGCAGGAAGATTTGGTTACAGGTAGGTATGTGTGGAAGTTCACGAAGCACTTGTTGAGGGAAAACGATTGAGAGGTTAAGTAGTTGTCTGCAGGCGTCAGCCCAATTGCAAGGTTATTATTATTACTAAGAATAGTTTACACAGTCATGTTAACGCTGTTTTACAGAGGGTGTAAATTTTATTTGGTATGAACTTTTACATATAACTTACTGTACGCAGGGGTGACTTTCTGACATCTGTATATTGAAATGTGACGACTGGCTCAAGTTAGTTCTGTGGGTAATTAGTTGGATAGAAAAAATTCAATTCCTCAAACAAAAAAAATGTTGAACTGTAGCGATACGAAAACAACTGCAAAGTGTTTTCTCCGAGGGCCTAACAAAGCCTAAGTTACTGTACTAATGTGCAATTTTCTAAAATATAACCTAGCTCGTATACCGCGCTGATTTTAATTATAATGGTTTATTTGGGACGCGTAATTTAAAAGCTCAACGAAACACATTTATTTTATGCAGCAGCGATTTGAAAAAAAGAAAAGACACAGGAGTAGTCAAGCAAGCCTGTTTGACACAGAATATGTTTCCACTCACAATTTGAACAAACCCATCGCTTAAAACACAGACTTATTAATTGTAAACAGCTCGCGTTTTGTCATTAATAAACATCTTGAATATGCAACACCGATAATTACGTCAAAAAAACGACTCGTCACTCGACAGATACTGTTCCCTCTCCCTGTACGATATTTTATTAAGACGAATATACACATGAGCTGTATGGCTTTTCCATCTAAAATAATAATGATTTAAGTTACGGTGAATTTTTCGCAAATGCAACATAAATTAATTTCACTATCGTCGTTTCGGACAATGAAATGTTCGAACCTCACTAATCCGCCATGATTTTTTACACACTTGTAAACAAGTTACGGCAAGCCAGTAAGTTAACACCACCCTAGACCCCATCTGTTAACTTACGGTCGCTCACTTTCAAGTTAAGGTAAGCAAAATGCTTACTGAATCGCTCCGGGAAAATTTACGGCAAATGTTAAGGTGACTGGCCGTAAATCTCAAGTTACGGTTACCTTAAAAGTTAGTGAATAGACCCCCAGGTAGCTTTATTTATTTATTTATATTCAGTATCCATTTTCTCAAATCACAATGAAGAAGATTTGTCAAGGGTACATGCATAGACAAAAAAAACACAATGTTAAAATACAGGTGCAACAAGAATATAGGTAGGCCTACTCAATTTCATATAAGTTTGGATATATCTGACAGCAACTTATGGGCTATAATTTATATTATTTTATTATTTTTGTTCTGAAATGGTCATTTCAGATTCATTTTAGACTTCAAAATGTCTTGCATTGTGCAAGAAATAAAAAAATATTAAATAATTACTGCTCATAAGTTGCTGTCAAATTTATTCAAACTTATATGAAACAGGGTATACCATAGTATACAAGACACGATTGGCTTCACGAAGAAGGAAGATGCGGAAACGACCCACGACATTATATAATGACTTGTCTATGTATGGAAAAATGATATTACAGATGTTACGGAACAAACAAACGGGTGGATTTAAACTGCGGCTCTTTGATCATGTTCAGGTGATCTAGTTTAGTTTGTGATCACGTCCCAAGTAATTGCCCGAGCAATTTTTTTAATGTTCATTTTTTTAACTATTTACCACGGCCGTAGAAGTACAGTGGAGACTCGCCTCCCAAGTTACCGAGAATATTGTGTTTTATTGGCGCTGATGTTAGGGCAGTCGGACTCAAACTCCGCCCACTTCCTTTCCACTAAGATAAAAAATTTATCGAAACATTTTTTTTTTATCAATTTATGAAATAGTTTCTTCGCTCACAAATTTAAGAAATGACTCCAGCAATCTTTATTTACTTTATAAATTTAACAATGGAAAAAAGTAGACGGAGTTTGAGTCCGACCACCCTAACTGCAGCGCCAAAAAAACAAAATATTCTCGGTAACTAGTTGAACTGCAGCCAAACAACAAGGGGGTTAAGTTTCCAGGCAAGTATCCAGACCTGTTCTTCTACGATCGTGCTATTTACATATTTTGTAGTGGGTTGTCTATGGAAAATGATTTAAAATTTTTTGTTTTTATTAAATTAAGTACGAACCCCAAATTAAAATTATTTTAAACTTTTGGACTGTAATTTTTCTATGTATAATTTATTATAATGATGCATTTATCATACACACATTCATTTTTAAATTCACATTTATTCGTGAGTTTTTGGTGATATCCTATTGATTGTAGTACTTAATATTTTTTCGGTAGAATGAATTGAAAATTGTTTTTGGTGTAATTGAAAATATTGTACGTTAATTAATTTAACACAAAAACAATCGAGTTAATTTACTGAGGTACTCTCATTCCAAGGTGGTTGAATGTTAACCTAAAACAAATATACTGGTATAGAACTACAGACATTTTAATAATTTTTCTGGTATTTTTTGTTAATAGACAGTTGATAACATTAAGTTTATGGAGGCATAACCTATGAAAAATGTTAACTGTAAAAAGTATTACGTATAGTTAAATGATTGTTTTGTAAACTATTATGCATTCATTAATTTTTCTTGCAAATAGGTAGCCCTGTTTATTCTATTTTAATTTGAGACATGTCATTTAACTCACTTAATCTTAAATGTTGGTGTATTACATTGTTCCATATTATTAAACCAATGTAGGCCTAGGTCTATTGATCAAATAGCGAAGAATAACAGTAATGGCCTGTTCTAGGTATGTGACCTAGAATTTTTTTGAATAGTTGGAAGTTTAGGTTGTGTCTCAAACAGTCCGGAGAGCATTCTCTTGCATCCTGTACAAGCTTGTGTAGGGTTATATTGTAGGGCCTATAGGGTTTAATTTAAAGTTAACCTGCAAATTTTTACTGCATGTTACTTATTTTTTATTCTGTTTACATACACACATACATTATTTTAAGAATCAATGTCTCTAAGCTTAGGTCTACTATTTCTGTACAGTGTGTTTGTAGTAAAGAAATCCATGTCCAGGCAACTAGGGTTTAATTAATGCTTTACATCCTTACACACTGTTGGAGGCTTACGTTGTTCATAACGTCTTCATGAAATTAATTTATAGTATATTGCATTATTCACTTGTGAGTCAGTCTGAACATGTAGACCTGATAATATAAAACATTTTTATAGGGAGCCAAGGTACAAAACGACCTCCTTCTGCGCGTGCGCAAGTTCCCAGCCACCAGCAAGGGGCAGAAGGGGAGGAGAGCTGCGCCGCGTGCAGGTCGTTTTCTATCTTGTCTCCCTTTAGTAAGTTGATAGAAGTTAGTACATTATCCACATGAATGTTGACTTTCTTCAACTTAGCAGGTTAGATAATTTTAAAATGCAAAGTAGTTTGTAACCTACATTTTCTGTAATCTAAGCTTTCTGAATATTTTTCTCATCTTTGCAGTTGTTGTTTTGTTTGTTTAATAGTTGTGTGATAAAAATTTGCAGTTGTTAAGTCTAGACCTACAGTAGAAAATGACTGCCAGGCTGTTAAATAATTGCAATATAATACCGTGGTTGGGTGAAGTGATTGTGGCTAAGTGTCGGTGTACATGCCCAGCTGGGAGTGCGGAACGAGTGCTCATGCACGTGATTATGTCCCTGGTTCAAACAAATGTAGGTTAAGTTGGTCGCCGTCTGGAGGAGGCAGAGGGGTTGGAGTCTGGACACGAATGGTTCCAAGACGAAACAGTACCAGGCCAGGAAGGTGTTTGCCTGTCTCAGGGCGTGATGGTTCGGCGGTGTGCCTCTCCTTCCTCTGGCAAGACGATCAGTCAATGTTAATGCTGCCGAGGACTTTGGCGCTCTCCCCCTCATGAAGGGCTGGGGGAGGAGAACACTGTGGAGGGGGCAAGATTGGGCTGACATCCCAGATGTACCCCCTAGTTTCTTCCTTCTCGTCAGTCATGACCCCATTCTTCTTGCCGAACACAGCAGAGAGCGAGCGCCACAAATGTTCTTCGGAGGGCAGATGATTGAGTCTTGGTGTGTAGATTTTGTCAGTTATCAATACTTGCGTATGTGAACACAATTGGTAAACTAATTTGGAAATTAACTATATATATATATATATATATATATATATATATATATATATATATATATATATATATATATATATGTAGGCCTACTGTAAATATTGTGACGGTCAGTTTGACGCCATACAGTTGTCCATCATTAAACTTTTAGTCATTATTATGTTAATTATCCACTAACCAGACGGTAGATAATGTGCTTCACATATTTATGTTGCTGTACTTATTGGTGTATAACCTTTAATGTGCAGGCTGCAATCCCTCCCGCACTCGATTGCGTGATATTTGCTCAATGCAAGATGATATTGCATCAAACACCATAGTGAAGTATATTAGCTTGTGTTTGTCTTCCCTCAAAGACTTTAAATAAATACATTTATTAAGGTTGCCACCTGACTAAGTCACCACATACTATGCAGAGCATTAGGAAAATTGGATTTATTAAAATTAGAATTACCTTTAGGAAATGTTAAAACACCAGACACGTCTCTGTTTCCGTTTGATGTGTGTATTCTGGGAGTATAAAAATTTTTTAAATGAGCGTGAAATTTTCTGTACAGGAGCTCTACAGTTGTCATTAGGTACACATCATGCTTTCATTTTCATTATCAGGTTACAAAAAACAGTGGGTCAACTGGTTATTGTTACATTCAAGCGGTCACCAGCTAAGTGCCTTGCTTGTAAAGATTACTAGGCAAGTACTAAGTGGGCAAAGGTCAGCCATAGTGCCTGTGCCTTACGAGGCCCCAAGTATGCAAAATGGCTGCATGTTTATGGAACTTGTAACTGTATAATTGTTTGAGGAATTTTATCTTTAAATTTTTAGCATAATATTTCTGAAATTTATCATTAGTTTTTAAGTGTTTAGGAACTTATTTTTGTTTGATCTTTGTGGTTGTCAACAAGCATCCAAGAATATGTGTAATTTTGTCAATGTTCGGGAAATTCTGTTGTAGATAATGGAGTAGTCCACAAGCAATTAGAAATGATGTGCGTGGAATGACCCGGGACGACATGGGTCCTCGGTGCGAACCGTCTACGTCAGCCGGGCGGCCAGTGAGGAAGAGAAGATGGGACGTGACTCCGGAGGACATTGCAAGAGAGAAGCGGTTGCTGGCGAGTGACCGGGCTGCGAGATGTAAGGTAGGAATGCTGCACTATTTGAATAACTTTATAACTTTTTCTAGATATAAAATAAGAAAAGATCTTTTTTCCCTGAGTTAGTGTGCACCTGTGAAATAAATTTGCATCACTTTTCATAACTACCGTAAACCGGGGTTACTTTGACCTTCAGGGGTAGCTTTGTCCCACACATAATTTTGGTCTTGATGTCGTTTAGTAAAGAAAGTTTTAAAAGTTAACTATATGTTCCGAAGAACTTATTTCAAACACTAGGTTCCAGTCACCTACTTATTTACCACAAGACCCCAAAACTAACATTTTCAATGGTCAAAGTAACCCCGAAAATGGACAAAGTAACACTGAAAATGGACAAAGTAGCCTAACCCCGGTTTACGAAACCTAGATATTTTTTTCGATCCCACCACATGAAGATAAAAAAAACAACTTATGACAATAAAGTTTATAGCCTAATTCTTTTGCTGTGGGCAAAATAATTTGATCTGTGTTCAAATGGCGTAAAAAAAAATTTTGATTTGTATGAAAAGAGTTTAATTTTGGTTAATTTCAAACACAAAAATTATATGCAAAGTATTTACAGTATCAGAAAATTCTTGAAGAAAACTTTTTACGTCACTAACTGATACAGTTGTATTCTTGAATATACTATAACTTAACTCTAAAAAATGGCAAAATAGAAACAACTGTTCACGGCAAACCTACCAACCATCTTCAGTGTCGCTACCATAACAGTTACCATCCCTCCTGCTGCAAGAAATACCTTACATACAATGTAGCACACAGAGCCAAAAACATATGTGCCGCTAAAAATGTCCTGAACAACAGTGTGATCAAATTTCTGAAGCATTTTCATACAAAGGTTACCCCAAATCCCTTATTTGACAGGCAGATTGAATGAGCTATTTCTAACACTAAACCTCAAACCCAAGACAGTATTTCTGATATCCTCTGGTAGTTTCCTACCACAAAGACCTCGGCAAACTCAGAACTAGCTTCAACCATGAAATAACTTTCACCACTAACAACTTTTATTTTCATATACTCTAGATTGGTTTTCAAACAGCCATCAAATCTCCACAACAAATTGGTGCGCACTAAAGTACCATCCAGCCCAGCTCTCAGCACGGTCAACACACCCAAGGTTCCTATCCCTGCAACAGCCCTTGCTGCAGCACTTCTGCAATACATCAACGCTCTACTGCAATCCCTGACTGACCAATCAAAACGTGTTTGCTGGATTCAAGGCAAGTATAGACTCAGTGCAACACAGAACATAAATCTACCAGCTACAACGCACCCAGTGCAATTAATAGTACATTGACTTGACCACAAACAACTTAGAGGATGAATGGCCTCAGGTCAGATACGAAACAAGCTGTAGCTGGCTCCAACACAGACCCACAGGAGAAACCACTTCCTGCACTTTCAGTCACCCATGAACAGAGGCCGCTGTGGCCGAATGGTCAGACCATCCGCCTCCCACCAAGGTGATCTGGGTTCGATTCCCGGCAGGGTCGGTCCCCGGATTTTCACCTGTAGGAATAGTGCCGGACGATGCCGTTGGTCTTCGAGTTTTCTGGGGGATCTCCTGTTTCCTCCGTTCTTTCATTCCGGCACTGCTCCATACTCACATCATGTCACCCCTTACCAGGGCTTAAGACCTCAATGTAGAGCGCTGATCAAAATCTCTCACTCGCCCACCTATAAACTAACTTTTAACTCCTGTTATATTATCAGTGTTGTGAAGGCCTTGCCACCCTTTGAAAGCAGTGCAGAACTGAGGCGTTGGGAACAGTCATTTAGCAGTGGGACATTATCAAATCCAGACAACCATCACACCTCACTACATTTGAAACTTCCTGCCACAGCTTAGTTCACATCTTAGCTGCTGCATGTACCAGTTACATATCACTGCTTATCATTTACCAACTACAGTATATTAACTTTCATTTTTTGTTAAATTAAAACTTATCATTATAATTGCCTCTGTAGGCAGTAAGATATTTCTATCTCCAATCCAAAGTGTTCACCTTAAGAGTATGTGGACCTGGCGCGTGAGCTGTACTGTAGTGTGGTACAGAAAGTATTTTTTCTTGTGTAACTACTGAAAATGTTTCAATGCATTTATCTATGAAAAGATGACACTTCAAACTGTGTCCCTATAGTTTTAAAAATGTCCACTAATTAAAAACATGATTTCTAAGCTCCTCAAAAGTGCTAAAAATAACTTGTTCACATTGCTGTAGCTGAAAAAATATCAACCGTAATCGTAAAACAAAATCACAGAAACCTGCATTAGACTTTACCACTTACTTTCCACAAATAAAATAACAGGGTTATCACTTAAAGGATGCTCGGTACGGTATGCTAAACAGTGAGAAACATGTGTACTGTTATTGATCATTTTTTAGAGAATGAATTAAGTTAAAAGAATATCGTTTTCGGAAGTAGGTGTCGTAAAGTCGTATAATTGTCTAAGACATTATATATATATATAAAAGTCTTTTAACTTTTTAAAGAAGAAAATCTGGAAAACAAGGCTTTTTTTTTTTTTTATTAATTTAGTTAATTGTTGTGAAGTAATGCAGCATGAATAACACGTAAAATCATGTCTTAGACTTGTACCTTACCATGCTCTATAACATGTTTGAATCTTAACATTTCTGGAATAATTGTAATCATGTAAAACAGTAATCAAAATTAAATAATTTCAATTTTTTACCCAACGAAAACAGGACATCTACTTGTGGAGATATAGTGCTTCTATTCCCAGTACCTTGGGTGAATGCGGCACAGTTATGAGAGGATAAGGACGTGGCAACTCATGTTACCAAAACTGACAGGGATTATCTGCAGGGCCCAATCTATCAGCTAGAGCCCGATTCTCGCGAAAATGCCTTCAGTCGGGCAGTGAAGACGAGTGAGGTGTCATTTTATTTATTTTTACTTATTTTAATTAATTTGTCTTATTTTTACATGTGGCGAAGTTAATGTGATATTGCCTTGTCTACCACTTAGACAACAGTGGTTACAACTTTTATTGTCATCAAACAAAGTACATTATTCAATAAGCAAAGAACAGTCTCTAAAAATTACAAAACATAAAATACATTGCGAAACACAATTGAGAAAAAAAAAGGAAAAGAAAACATTACAGAAGTCGTTCACAATTCAATCACGCACACATTCACACCAAGTTAATGAAAGTGTTATCATCCACTGTTCACTCTGCACTGTCAAAATCAGCGTTCATACTTTTTAAAAGAGCTCTTTTAAATGTAGGTTGAGACAACGTTTGTTTTAGATGTTCCTCCAGTGCATTCCAAGAGTGTGCTGCAGAAACCGTAAAAGATTTCGAATAAGCACTAGTACGATGCTTAGGTATGAGCAGAGACAGAGTGGCTTTCGAGCGGATACCAATTTTATGACGGAACAGTATTCAAATTTAGTTTTTAAATACACTGGAAAAAATATTTTATGGTTGCCACAAAATTTTGTAGTCACCACTAAATAATTTAGTGCTTACCACAAAAAATATTTTGCAGGAAAAATTTTTCTTTCAGTGTAGGAAGGATATATTTAGAATATTAAACCTTTCTTAGAAGAAGGAGGCAATGTAATTATGCCTGTTTACAGTCGTTGCCAGGACAAATTTTATGAAATTGTGAGATATGATTAAGTATTATAAGGTTAAAAATATAACGTACATATGTATTTTGAATCTTCTGCAATCTAGTGGCTTGTTCGTCAGTGAGGTCGCTGTAAACCATGTCACAGTAGTCAAACAACGTAAAAATTAGTGTCTGGACAAAGTATTTTTTAATACGCAAGGGGAGTTGATTTTTTAGACATTTTTGGGAGTGAAGGGTGGCCAGTGCCTTCCTTCATATGCTTTTCAAAATGAGTCCTAGGTTTTTTACTGAGGTTGTCAACTCGATTTTCGCATTGCTAACACTAATTTTTCAAAAATCGGCAGTAACAGTTTACTATATATTTTTACTTTTCCTTTAAAAACTACATGGAAGCTACCGATTTAGAATTCCGGGTTAGCATATTTGTAACATACACAAAATACTGAATAAAACGACACTTCACTCGTTTTTACCGCATGACAGAAGACATTATTTCACTCAGCTGATTGACTAACAAGCTTGTTGCCTATTCTCAATTGGTTCATTACAATATTATGTTTAGAACAATCTATATTTTGAAGATATTGATAATTGCGTATAAGTTTTATAATGAAAATATATACTACTCAGTATTTATTCTTCGATACACCAGTAAGAAAGCATTTTAGAATAAAATCATTAGAATAATAGCTAGCATAAGAGCCCCATATTCAGGCAAATCCCAATTCCAGAAACCGAAAATTCACTGCCATCCTTATAAATACATAAAATTGTTACTTTCACAATTAAAAATACTAAATTTTTCATAACAATCTGGAGTTCAATAAGGTAAGCACTTTGGACACGACACCAATCTTCCAGAACACAGCCTCAGTATCAGCGAATTTGTATATAGCTGCAATAAAACGTAAGTGTTTTAAAGAATTACATGTATTTTAAAAGTTATAAGTAAATAAAAGTTGTACGAAGACAAGTATTAAGGTGCTGTTAGCAGTATATTCATTTTTCACATCTCACAAATCTCTTTTCTTTAGCACTCTAGGCTTCTTTTTGGTCTGTTGTTATGTAGCGGGGGTCTTTTATATCAGTCTTCAGGAACCTTTTAAAATCTGAGTCTTTACGCTTTAATCAGCAGATATTTGGAGACAATGAAACCATTCATGTGATTTTACCAAACAAATATGCAAAGATATAAAAATAAACACAATGGAGCTAATATAATGTTTCATTAAAATAAAAAAACTTAAACTTTTTTGAAATTGTAAGTATTGTCACAAAAAAATTCTATTGTTTTGTGTGTCTAGCTTAATTTTCTTATTCTGTTCATTTCTATTGCGAAAGAATTAATCGAACTTGTTAATTGTCCGCAAATGTTAAATTTGTCTTCATGTACTTACTCTTTATCTGATCTCTTTAAAGTAATGATCTGTCTTAAGCATCTTTTATTAAAGCTATAACGCAATTACTGCCATGTCACTAACAAAATCATTTAAGAATAATAATTTATGAAATTAGCACCAGTGCATAAAAATACACGTAGACTTGTATTTTCATTTGAATATCGCCAACATTTTCCTGTGGCATTGTACATGAAAACGAAGTGTTCAGTCCAACTAAGGTTAATTCTACAACAGGCTAGACAGAAAATACGTTTCCTCATGGGAGAGTTAGGCACAGGGAAAATTTCTGCCACTAGTTTCGCTTCAATCGCTAATGTACCAGATAAATATGAAACCGTAGTAAAATGAAATTTAAATAAACTTGGAAATGATAGATATATTTTAACTTAATTTTAAAGTGAAAAGAAACAGATTTCATGTTTTAAATTATCAACTTAATGCAACTTAAAATTCAGGTATGCCCGGTGATTGGTCAGTTTCGTGCACTACCGATACCAGCGCTCAAGTGGCAGAAACTTTCCCTGTGACAAATTTATAATATTGATCTTTCTAACCTGCAGTAGAATTAACCTTAGTTCAAATCAGAGGCAGTGTTCGAAACGACTATTTAGGTTAATAAATCAACCACGTGACCAGGTTAGTGCAGTAAATATTTGGAGGTTTAGGGTGTAAAATTTACTGGGGTGAAGTAGCATGCAAAATTCCCAAATACCTCCGTAAATTCTTCGGCTGCTGTTTACTTACGTTTTATACTCCGCTTTTAGGCTGAAAAACATATCCGTATTCATTAAAACAGTAATAATGTAAATGAAAAGCACGTATTGTTATTTTATATGGACGAATAATATTTTAATTTAGAAATAAATTTCGTATTTTTAAATAAATCAACCCTAGAACAAAATAAATATTATCGTAGAATTCGTAATTTAGGATGTAAGAGAAACAGCTAGTTAGTTTATATACACTAAAAAATATACCATTTATTCAATGGTGAAAAGTAAAAAAAAATTTGCATCAAAATACCAACAAGTATATAGCCTATAACTTTGCCGCACGCAACACTGTTTCATAACGTTCGAATCTATCCACTCTAAATTCCCAAACTCTAGATACGGTATGTAAAAAGCTTCGTTTTGGACACGACTAGACACGTAATGGAATTCTTTGTTTGTTGGCGTGACCGTCTGCACTACACCTCTGCGAAGCAGTAGTTTGAGAAGGAATCGGTTATCGGCACAACAATCTTCACGCATATCGTGTCACACATTGCTTGCTCTTGGACTCGCAGTGAAAGAAGTGACTAACGGGCATCCAAGAAATTCTACAAATGTTAACCTAGTTTGCTGGAATGCCCTTATCATGCCCGAAAGTCTTAAGTCCTGTTGAAACAATATTTCTACGAAAACGCTAGTTTAGTCCTATGCGCCTAAAGGCGGTGAGGTGTTTGAAGGGGTGTGTTATATTCAACTTACCCCCTGCACCGTTTCCGTGCCTCAAGTGTAAACAAAAGATAGCGTTCACTTACTCTTAACACCTTTGGGTGGGATCAGTATAGCGAGCAGCCAAGCCGTCCTCTGAACTGATGTACTGATGTGAAAGTGTGCCAATAGTATTCCCTAATTATTACAATTTGAGACTATTATGTCTCAGGGAGTGGTCAGTTCGGCATGCTCGTTATCCCACCCCCATGCTTTAAGATGCTGGTTATGTCAATTAACACACCTGATACATTACTTGAAATGGTTATGTTGCTGGATGTTGGCCTCCAGTATGCCTGATGAACTACGGTAATTATGCTACTGGTACAAGATGCTGCGAAATTATGTATCACTGGGATTCCATTAAATGGCAATTTATCATGCAAATTACACAGTGCCGAAATCAATAAAAATATGCACGCATCGAGATGACCTGTAGTTACGCGATCCTGGTGTTTCAAAACTCAGTTGATTAATTCCTGTGGTGACGATGATCTGTCAGTATGTGTTGCACATGGTTGATAAAGGATTATAGTGTGGAAGTAGATTGCAAGATGAAATGTACAGCATTTGAAAAATACACCTTCTTGAGCAGCGAGGGTCCGGCGGCCGCTATGATGGACCATCGGGTTCACTTGGAAGCGGTCATAGACCTAGTGAATTGATGATGTACTCTCATGACTAATGTGTCACATGGTAGCCTATCCCATGTTTATTGAAGTATGGTAAGGCTCTACAAATAGTGTTGGCAGTAATGCGTGCAGTGTGGCAAAGCTTGGTAGGCTGAATGAATGATGCATGGCACTTAACATACCCAACCCACTAAAGATGCTCCTTGCTGAATAACTTTTGTGAATGTGTTAAAACAAAATGAATGGTACAGATGCACTACTTACATGAACACTGAGACATTATGGTGACTTGCTAACCTGCAAGTTGTTGGTAACAAAAACGTGGATTGTGCTCTTAAAATAATATGAAACTGCAAAATAAAACTAGCGGCGTGTGTAGTAAATGAAAGCAAACAATAATACCTGAGTTATGTTCCGTATTATGGATGAGGAACTTGGATGACTCTTAATATAGAAATCCTTAGCCATGTGGCTGTACTGGTGCGGATGCGATTTTACATTAAAGTACCAAAAATGGTAATAATTATTAGGTTAAGTGGACTTGCAATGGGATAGCTGGTAAAATGTGCTAGCCAAATGTGAATTGGTATACTAAGGGAACTATTGAAATTTAAGTCAGTAATCGAAGCTATGTAGTGCGTACGGACAGCGTCTCACATCTTGAGACGATGCCGACGAGCTGCCAGGAGGAAGGTAGCCGCTGAGGGCACCTCACCTCACTATGGGGTTCACACACTTCCGGTACCTCGCTGCGTGTTGAATGGCTGATATCTGTGTTTCGAAAATTGCGCAAATTTTGAATTATACAAACAAAGGATTTTACATATGTTAAGTTTTTCGGTCTTTAAGTTTTAAAACGTCTGTTTCAATATGAAAGTAAACATAAACAATAACTTTCAGGCCCTAACATGGCGACCTGTTTTAATGTTTCTCTTGTCCCAATGTAATACTGCCTACAATAAATACATGTTACCCTTGCTGAAACAAAACATGCAATAATACACTGCGTAAATAATAAAAATGACTTGAGAGTCTGTGGTCAATGGAATGGGATTGGTTGCTGTGGCACATCCTGCGCCATTATGGGCTTGGCCCGTTTGCTGGCCCTTTGGCCGGCGTCAAACTGTCAAGATAGGGGCAGTTAAAGACAATCAATAAAAATACATCTTACGATAAAGTATACAAAGCCATTAGTATTAAGGGCGTTGTTCACCTATGTTTTCAATGTCTTATTTTATTTTTATACTTGTACCAGATAATTTTTTTCTTATTTTAGACATAAATTGTGATTAAATCTTCCTCTTACGACATTTTTGTATCTCTTATAGTTTTTGCGTAATGAGTCGTAAACACCAAAATTTGCACTTTACGGTTTTATGCACGTCACTAAAACCAACTGACATACCAAAGCAAAAAAATTTACAATGTATAACAATGTTGTAGGCTATGATTTGACATATATAAAATAAAAAATAAAATATTTTTGTATTTGATAGAAAATGCTGAATTTTGAAACGAAAATTAAAAAATTTCAACAATTTTGTAAAAATACAAAACGATATCTTTTTTTGTTTTTATGTGTGTCAAATCACATCCTACGACATTGTTATACACTGTGATTTTTTTCGGTTTGGTATGTCAGTTGGTTTTAGTGGCGTGCATAAAACCAAGTGCAAATTTTGACATTTACAACTCACTACGCAAAAACTATAAGAGATACAAAAATTTCCTAAGAGGAAGATTTAGTCACAATATATGTCTAAAATAAGAAAAAAATATCTGGTACAAATATAAAAATTATAAAAGATGTTGAAAACAAGTGAACTGCCCCTTACTACCAAAATGTTATTTTAAACTTTTAAAGTCAACCTTTTGGCAGGTTGGAATGTTCTACAAATGTTAGGTTTTTGTGCGACTTTTTTATTTATATAATATTCTGGATGCCACCATAACCTTGAGTGTCAGTTATATTTGACTTTGCTCAGGTTGACAATTTAGATTTATGCTTTAAAATGGTTTGCTGCTAAAAGTTTTATTTTAAGCGTTGGGTGTGGCTCTATCATTTTATATTTTTATTTTGGGGTATTACGTGTCAGCATACTACAGTACTTTTGAGTAACTCAATATTCAATACACAATTAATTAAATTCATTGGCCTTAGTAAAATCATTAAAATTATTCATCAATTTATATTTTATTTAATATAACATTTTTTACTATGGTCCTAGTTAGTATCTGTATTATTTTATTAATATTATTCACCATTTGTGTGTGCAAAGGTGCTTTAATTGATATTTTATTACGTACTTGTTATTAAACACTCACTAAAATACAAATAAGTTCTGTCAAAAAGTATTCAAATTACAAATTACAAGAAAATGTAATATTAATGCAACCTAACACAAATATAACAGTAATATTATACTACACAGGACTGGGGGGAGGGGGTTATACTACACAGGACTGGGGGGAGAGGGTGGAATCTGCTTTCTTGATTTGCTGTAAGGAGGTTGGAAATAGCAATGCCATTGTGGAACAAAGCCAGTGACTGTGTAGCATATATGACCCACAGTAAAAGTCACGTGTCATGTTCCTATGCCCATTTTGTCTGCATTCCAAATCAGATTAACGGGGCTGCATGAGACCTGCTGCCTCTTTGGACGGGTCACAACTCCGTTAGAGGACTTAAAACTCCCGCGACTCTCTGGAGGAAACATGAACTCCTGGGTAAACTACTACTCTACTGAATGGACGTGGATTAACCTGACTAGATGCAACAACAGCACAAGTGGATGTGTCTCGAAGTACTTGTCCCATTTTGTTCTAACACTTGACATCCGGGGTGTCCAATTAAGGACTGGGGAGTCATGTATCTAGCATGTACTTCGAACCGCAGGGCTGGCCAGTTCGCCGGATCACAGAACTACTCAGAACCAGCAGTTTTCATTCTTTCTGTGCCTGTGTATCAGTGGCACAAGGAAGCATTACATAGGTACCGGTTGTGTTTAGCAAAGACGCCTTGGCGGCCTTCACAAAGCACCGATGCATGAAAACACAGCAAGCGACTGCAAGGTTGCAATACCTGCAACTTATCTGAGCCGCATCATGCGTATCACACCCTGAATCTGTCTGCCATATAGCAGCAAAAATTCTATCACTGGTCCTTCTTGAGCAGTTCAAATGCAAGAACAATACAGTATATGTTTTAAACAATTCCGTATGCACTCAGTGTAAAAATTAAAATAAATTGAAGTCTTGTGCATTCTTAATCAAATACAAATATTTATTTTATTGTATTGAGTTAATTACTGCATTCTGCAGTACCATGGTTAATATATTTTACATTTTATCGAAGTTTAATTTATTTTTAAATATTATATAGGCTCGCAGCATTGTTATCCATTGGACTTAACCATTTTCAACACACACAGTGGAGTTTAACTCTATTAAAACATTGCAAACAATCACTTGAACCTACTCTGCACTTGCAGAGGGTAGGCTCAACAAAAGAAAAATAAACAAAGTGTATAACAAGGAAATGAAAGAATAGAATATCAGATTATCCAGGGTAATTACTTCTGAAAATCTTTTCAAAACAGGTGAACAACATTTGAACAATTCCCTTTAGTTACATTTTCAAATTTAGACATGCGTACACATTATTTAAAAAATAACAGATTGAAAATTTTGACATTACAAAGATTCAGTATGATCATGCAAGACATATGAAATGGTTCCAATAAACATTTAGCTCTTTTGAATTTTGCGACACTAACCGTACTAAAAACTGTGACTCTGTGCACATTTACAAATCGTGACGTCATATGTGACAATCGTGACATATTGTGAGCTCACACAAATTCCAATTACAAAAATATGCATGATCAAAGTAGTTAAGTCGCACATGAACATCAGCATTGCATATATAAACGTGAATTAGACATTTTGCTCAACAGAAGCAATAAACGAACGGTTATCAAATTAACGTCGTATTGAGTGTTGAATTTCATGTTTAAATGCTCCAGTCTGGTTACTACAAATCTCAAATCAAAGAAATTTCAAACATTTACAAACACTGTGAAAAGAGATGCAGAGTCATTAAAGCTATTTGACCAACAGGTCAATGCGGCACTCGTCAATGAGAAACACAGTTACCAAAATTCAAAATACCATTACCCTAAACATACTTGGAAAAAAAAAACATTTTTAAGCCTTGACAGAATTTTTGACAAGACTGCAGTTGAAAAGGAATTTAGAAAAAAAAAACTACAATTACACTAACACTAAACACATGACGGCAGCCGCCTTGCACGCCGTGGGGGAACAAGTTCCCAACTTGACTATCTAGTACAAAGTGGAGCAGCGGACTTACATGTTTTCAGAAGCTATACCCATGACAATGTGACAGAGCGGCCCACACACATACACCAGCTATAACACATTAAATATTCAGTAAAACACTGTTAAGAAGTTTCTGAAGGGACTGAAAAATTTAAACTTCTTTGCTGGGAAAACTTATTAAAAGGGTCAAATTACAGCTGTACGCATAGACGTTGTAAAAATTATTCAAACTTGTTAAGGGGGAAAACTTCTTAAGTGGGAACTTCTTAAGAGGGTATCAGTGTAATGTATTTGGAATAGGTATACAATTTTATTACACTTATGAACTAGTTACTGTACTGTCTAGAAAACATATATTAAGATGGTATTTTATTAGTACCTATGCCCATTTTAATTACTTTTGGTTACTATGTGGCAGCAGGGATGTAGGAACTAGGGAAGACACTGATACTGTACATTGTACTCCCTGACTTCTGTCAGGTAAGTGCAGAGGGGGGGCAACATTATTTTATTTTGTTTCTTTATGATTATCTATTAGTCTTCTTGTTTGACATTTAATTCCATTTATTCATTAAATCTAAAAGACTGAAGACTGACCGGTGCATCTTCTCACATAACATACACATTTGTTTCACCCACCATACCACTTAGTCGCTGCTCAACACACGATCATCGTATCAGCACTCAAGACATTAGTTGTAAACAACTACCCAAAAACTCCACTACTACTATTTAACCACTTGCGGGACCCTCTTATTTCAAGCTTTTTATTCTTGTCAAAGCATGGGAGTGGGAAAGCGATAAGGGCGGCACTGGTTCGCAAGTCAACAACAGTATCGCCTCTATACACGGGACCTCGATTAGAATGTGATATTTTCGTAATTAGATTTTTTTCATGGCACTTTAAACGATGACCACATAATTTTACTGTTGAAGAGTGTGTAACAAAGTCCAATGCTGGCCTTTATCAGGGAAATAAGTTTTAAGCGCTGAGACAGTTTAAAAAAGTTTTTGGCTTTTTTGAGAGGCTCGAAAATCACGTTAATAATAACCATTATGTCTTAAACTACTATACAATTGCCATATGAAGTGTTT
This sequence comes from Medauroidea extradentata, assembly GCA_003012365.1. Taxonomy (NCBI): domain Eukaryota; kingdom Metazoa; phylum Arthropoda; class Insecta; order Phasmatodea; family Phasmatidae; genus Medauroidea; species Medauroidea extradentata. The sequence continues at coordinate 20,920 of PNEQ01081796.1, read as the reverse complement.
CTTCTGTCTGTAAATGAACACGTTCGGTGCTTATTTAGTAGCTGCGAACAAAAAGCCGGATTTCAAACACACCGCAGCACAATTTTCTAGCATATAGGTGAGTTCCGTAAAGGGCATTGGCGTACAAAATCATTACATGTTACAACATTTTGGTATAATTTAATACCTTTAGAAAGGTGTTATCAAAAATTGGGGCATATTACGTCGTAAAGTTTGCTTAAAATTATACAAATTATTACGTTAGTAGTTTTTCACTACTTTGGAATTCTTAGAGCTGAGACAGGCAATAGAAAAAATTTTTTATTTGCAGTTGTCTGCCATTGCTCCAATTTAATAAAAGCAGTTAAATTCTGTCATCGAAAGAATTATTCTTTACAACTTAAGATGCCCTGATTTTTGATAATGCCCGAATAAAATCTAATTTAAAAAATTTGGAAAATGTAGTGCTCTTGTGCACCAATTTGTCCATTAACAACTCCACCAGGCTAGATGTAGTGTTGCATAAATCTACCTGACTTTCAAACAGGAATAACCTAACAAAGTTTGTGACATACTTTTATATACATTCAGTATACTGAAAGGGAATAAATACTAAGATAGCCACACTAAATAGCATATGCTACACCACACTAAAAACACCAAAATATCCATTATAAAACAATAATTGGTTGTTGCAAATAGTAAATCTCAGTTTTTTCTTGCGTAGTTCATCACGAGCACAAAGGCTAAATTATGACAGGACATGTCAGTGATATATTTATGTGTTCTACCTAAGCCATTCAGACACAGTAAATCATATTTTTATTATTTTAATAACAATGAACTCATTCGCTTGGTATTATCCACTTAATTCAACTTTACTTACTAAGTTGTGCCAAGAACATATTGTACTTACTGATGTTTTACTGATTGGTTTCTATGTCAGTGAAAGATTATGTTTATAATGTAACTGGTGTCTAGATCAGTTTTTTCAATAATAGGGCCTATTTGTATTTTGTAGTCATAAAATAAATACAAAGTTAAAAATTTTACGCCTTCAAAAGTGACAATATTATACTGCAGCAATCAATCTTCATAGTTTGTTAATTAACTTTGTGGATCAGTACAATTAGTTAGTATTATGAAGTCACTTCTCGCCCTTTCCCAGGGATAAATTGTCGGCGGGGGGGGGGGGGAGCATTAAACGTAAGGATTTATCCCCAGAAAACTGAACCTCTAGTTCCTGGAAATCAAGCTTGTTGTATAACGCGCTCCCCGTCAACAATTCATCCCTAGGTATCTCCTAGGCCTGGTTGCCGAACATGTGTACAAGTACAATCCGTATTATGTGCCGAGCTGAGACTTTACATATCGACCAGACCAATGGTGACTGCCACAATTTTTGCTTTGATTATTATCGTAGTTGCGAATGATTGGTAGCAAATTATTAAGTTGTATCCTATAGTAGTTCGGACATTTGCTGTTTTTTTAATCCAGCAGGTTTAGTTTAGTTGGCTAATGTAAACTCAGTGTGATTTCTTGGTATTTTAAATTAAATTTTCCGAAAATGAAACAAAATTTGTTAGGCCTATATTTCTTTAAACCGCTCTATAAAAATTCGACAACAACGCCTACAGTACAGAGAAAATGATTTTAAAATAAGTACAGTAAATCGGAAGCTAAAACTGATTTGTATTTGATATTTTACATGTGTTTTGTATTCAGATGTTTGTGATTTCCAGAAAGTAAAACTTTTATGCAGTTGATAAGTAACTATCATTGCTAAGCTACTGCACAAGTTGACACAGGCAAATAGAAATTTCATTTGGATCCCTAAATGTCAAGTTGCTTTTTAATGCTTGAAATAAATTTTGATTTCTTGCCCTATAGCATGTTCTCTGCCTACTTGTGACACCTAATTTTATAATTGCCGTTATCATATACTGATGTACTGTTTTCATGAGTGTTTAAAATATGCAGTATTTGAACATCCATATTATAAGTAAGTCAATGTTAAATTTTTACATTCAACAAGTAACAGCTTATTTTGCATGCAGTTTTATGGGGCTTTTCCTTGAGGGGCCCATTACGTGTTTTGTGCAGAGATGCACGCTAGTGGTTAAAATTTTAACTTTTGTTACTTTGTTAAATTTTTAAAATATTTTATCTTTTTGAAGTGAAACTAATTCAGCAGGTTTTAAAACAGCATGCCAAAACACCTATTTTTATTTGATATGCACTTTGTATTGCTTCTTAAAGCTGTAGATAATTTTGTGCACATGAGCATTGGAATGTTTTTTATGTGTCACCTTTAAATACTTTTTGTAACATTATCATTTAATTAAGTTCCATGACGGTGGTGAAAAATTATCGTCAGTCCAATCGGAATTGCGATTGCAGAGTATAAAATGCTATATGCTTTGATAAACTAGCAACATCATGTGGAATTTCTGCTTAATTATTGTGAAACGTACTACACTTGTAGACAGAAAGACGATGTCTTTAAATTAATTTTAATTTGTAGGCCTAGCTGCTATTTGATATTGCAGAAATAAAAGTGACTTGATCACTGAGGGAAGAAAACTTGATTAAAAAGCACACATTTGCAAATTAAAGTTTTTAGGCTTTTGGTGCCGTTGTATTTATGTTCTACCCCTCTGGGTTGTAGCCTTGTCATGTCACATTTATTCCCGATGTTTCGGAAGACATTTTGGGGGTAACATTGTACCAGTCATTTTCTTTTGTATACCTAATAGCTTTATGGCCCTCAACCACTATGCAAACTTCAAGATTTAAAAAAATTATTTATCTAGAACACAGCTGTATTCTTAAAATCTGAGATACTTCATTTGAAATTAAAATAGCCTGGTGGTACAGTGTTGCCCTGACTGGTACAATGTTACCCCAAATGACAGTACATAACTGTTTACCGTGAAGAAGGCTTAAATGTCTTCCGACAGAATTTCGGGGGAAAATATAACAACAAATCCAAACCACTGTGTGTGTGTGTGTGTGTGTACATGTGTGACTCCGCTGAATTATAATTTAACGTGTAGATGTCTTCCTCACATCAAAGCTGTTAGTCAATCACTGTCCTTAAAGACGCGGTCTACTGCAATTTTCATCACCATGCTTTTATTTTTATATTTGTACCAGTTATTTTTTTTCTTGTTTTAGACACAAAATGTGACCAAATTTTCCAATTATAAAATATTTTATCTCACATATTTTTTGCATAATGGCTCATTAAAGCCAAAATTTGCACGTTTCTGTTTTAAGGACGACACTAAAACCAACTCACCACACCGAAAAAAATCACAGTGAATAACGATATTGTAGTCTACAAATTTAGCTATGTTAAACCACGAAGTAAAATATTTTATATTTTTAAAAAAATTATTGAATGTTTCAAATTTTTATTTTAAATTTCAGCATTTTTATTTAAATACAAAAAAAAAGTTTAGTCTTTGTTTTTATGTATGTGACATTGTAGCCTACGACTTCTTTATCCACTGTGATTTTTTTCAGTAGTCCTTGAAACAGAAACTTGCAAATTTGTACTTTAACAAGCCATTACTTGAAAACTATGAGAGATAAAAAAATTTTGTAAGAACCAATTTTAGTTACATTAAGAAAAAAATATCTGGTACAAATGAAAAATAAAAACATGGTGATGAAAATTGTGGTAGACCACGCCCTTAAGTCTTAGTATCTACTTACCTTTGACAAGCAAAATGTAGCTGGTAAAAATGTGAGCAATGGACAGCTTCAAAAATTAGTTGGAGAAATTTTAAATTATTATAAAAATTAAATAACCTTTAAATAAATTCTTTAAAATAGAAACAATGGATATTTCTTTCCAGAATTTAAACCATTATTAACGCCCAGCAAACAGGTACATAAGTTCTATATTTATGCAAAGTTTCCGACCTTTGCAATTGAAAATATAATGGTAACAAGGTAGAGCATAACTTAATTTAAAAAAAAACAGTGTGTTGTAGGCCTATATGACAATTTATTTATTTATTTATTTTTAAAATGTTTGTGTTTAGTTTTTACGTGCCAATGTTTATAAATTTCATTAATATATTTTCAATGATTGTTTAATTTTTGCATGTAATTTAATTTATAATTTAGCTCTATGTATTGGTGTATTTTTATTACATATTTATAATGTATATTGTGTAGTTAACATATTTGATTGGATACTGCATTTATAAACTGTCGCAGTGGATTGTATTACACATTGTTAGTTTGTAATTCACTGATTGCTCATCGAAACATGTAAGTCAGTACTCAGCATAAGTATGTAACATCACCGAAGTCCAGGTGTTTTCTTTCTAGATAATCTTAGAATAAGACTAAGGAAAAACAAACAAACGAAAAATGTAGTCAACGCATCCATAAACCAAAACAACATAACATTAAAGATCCCATAAGGAATTAGTCAACAACAATTAATGAATAGTAAAATAAACATCCAAAAATAAAAGTCGAAATACAAAACAAAATAATTTGTAGCACCCAGGACGTCACAATTAAGACAGCACAGACAATACTAGGACGAATACAATAATGGACACAGGACAGGATAACAACGACGACGTCACAGACAATAGAGTAGACGACACAACCATGAAGACACAAAAGAACACAGTCGATTCCTAAAGACCTACTTTTCACGACGTTTCGGGAGCTGACATCTGCTCCCGTCTTCAGGTGAAGTAAAAGTCCCAGTGCAAGAAACATTCAAGGACATTTTAATATCCTCCTTATTGGGTATTAGCGGAATACTTATTTCTGTTTTCCAGTCTGAAAAAAGAAGGTTCAGACCAGCTGAAACGTCTACACAGGACTCTTTCGTTTTTCTTGCGAAGAAATGAATGTCTTTTGTAGCCACCGTGGGCGGTTCGGTTTTTTGGGTCTTGTGTCGGGGGTCAGCACTTTGTGTCCTTATGTATGTTCTGGAAGTTTCTAGAGTTAAATTGCGGTCTAGATTTATGATATTATTCGAGTTACTGTATTTCTAGTATTAATTATTGCTTTTGGCCGTAGGTAAAAGTCGTTCGCCAATAATTACGTTAAAAATTTGCGAATAAACCTCCAAAAAATAAATTACACATGACACTTTCAAAGGAGGTTACTCCTAGTCCTGCTAATAGTGTGGAATCTGCTAAACTCTCTGTTAAACTTTCCTAAGGAAGCGATAAGCATGTGCCAGAACAAAATCGTACTAGCAGTATGACTTTAGAAGTGGAATAGCGATAAATAAATTACTTCGTTAATATAGTGCTGTCACAATTTTTCTCAGTAAAGAAAACAAACTGTACTATTTTACCAGAAAATAAAAAAAAAAAATTAAATATCACAATTTTGCTCCTTGAAACTCATAATTATCCGGGTAGGATCCCCGGACCCCCCGCTTTACAGTTATTGTTTTGGTTGTGCAAATTTTTCTTTTACATCATCCCCCCCCCCCCGGCCATCAAAATCAAGTCTCTGGGTCCGCCCCTGGATGGAAGCGCAGTAGACTATTGACCGTGGAAGACGTACTGACTACCGGTACTGAATGTTTTGTGGTCACTCAGTAACCAGCAGCACTAGTCCAGCATGTCAGTTCTCATGATATTTGAAAGAGTTGTGCAATGGCAGTGCATGACTGGATTTAGTTTTTTGGACGTACTCCATTGCGATGTAGATGTCCGTCAAAAAAAAACTAAAGAGAATAGAAAAACATAAATAGTAAAAAACTAAATAGTATAGAGCTCTGCTTATTTACGTTTTTCTATTCTCTTTATAGACAGTTCAGGATGAAGTGAGCACTAACTAAAGCCCTGCTAAAGTTCTTTTTTCAGCCAATTCGTATCTTTCCGCGTGTAACGGCTAACGACGGGACATGTCTAACCTCTCTGGACACGTCACTTGATGTTTGCGCGTGTAAGATAAGTTGTGCAGTCAGTAGGAAACTATAAACTTTGATAAAAAAAAAAGTTTATTAATTATATAAAACATAATTAAATTGATTTCGGTTGCTCGTATTTCAGTATTGTTGTACTTAAATAGGAAAATATATGGAACTATATTGCGTAATTGCGCTGCCAACCAAACAAGCAGTAAGGCATCTAGAGTTAATATTCAATAATTTGCAGTAACTGCTAGTGATATTTTCCAAAAGTTTGAATTTTTAGTGCTCACTTTATCCCGAACGACCTATAGTATTCTTTGACAGACATCTACCTCGCAGTGAAGTATGTCCAAAAAACTAAACCCAGTCATGTCAGTTCTCGACAACTGAGGCCCTGCCTAGCAACAGCCTGCCGGCTGCCACTGACACAAGACATGCTGCAAGAACAGCTTGCACGTACTTTGTGAGGACTTCAGCCGGGACAGTCGTGGTTCTACGCCGACCTTGGAGTCGTCGCCTGTGATTGCCGCCAGGAGCGCGAATTATTCCCGGCCATTTTCGTCTTTCCTACCTTGTTGGCAGCCCTGTCAGTGTGGATTATGCTAATCTACCGTGAACAATTTCATCTCGTAATCCTCTTAGCGGGGGCATTTAAATTAATTAGACAGAATCTTCGACAAAGTTGTCTCGATCCCACGTACGTCGGGATAATAGAATTATGATGTGCTGCCCGTGGAGAGATCGCACAACATTGTATAGTTGTGTGGTTATGTCAGGACGTCTAGTTGTCCCGCAGTGGAGTCTGCATCTCACACTTCTATATTGGACCAGCAGAACTCAGCTGACATTGTCCTCCAAATGCTAGGCAAGGCACTATGAACACGGTTAACTTACAGGTATACATCTAACGTAATGCATATCGCTTTTTTCGAAGCCAATATGGATAAAATACTCAATGACAATCCTATATTATGGTATTTGCCAACTTTAAGAGTAAATATTTATCTAAAATTACTAATTCGTTATGCGTGATTTCTTGCGCCGCAGTTAAATGCACGAGGTTCCGGCGTCAGAGATTGTGCCTCAGAAGTTCGTAACACTGGAAACAATTTTGTTTAAAACGTTGGCTAAAACTGTTGTGAGATATCAAATCTATTATCTAACTTTTATATTACAGATGTTTCTTTAGCTTACCATACCCTACTCTGTATAATATTTGTAATTTTATTTTTTCATTTGTTTCATTACTGTTCTTTGCTTATTTAGTGTTGATTACTTGTATTTATGGCCATTTAATGTTAATTTAATTTTATTCATTGTAGATGTGACGGAAAAATTGTTTTTTTTTTTTTTTTTTTTTTTTTTTTTTTTTTTTTTTTTTTTTTTTTTTTTTTTTTTTATTTTTTTTTT
>PNEQ01081796.1:0-13526 GCA_003012365.1 Medauroidea extradentata | reverse complement strand
CCGAGCGAAACAAATTTCATAATTATTACTACATAGCGGTGAGCATATTGTATTTAAATATCACTCACATTTAAAGAAGCATATGCAGAATGATACACTGTCGCATATTACCAGCATCCATCTATTCTCGTTCATTTTTGTGTAAAATAAGAGTTTGTTTACATGTTCTGTTTACATTGTCTTGCCACTTTCGTTTTCCAGTAATTTAAAGAATGAATAAAACTAAATCTGCTGTGTATTGATTGTAAAAGATTCAATAGTCAATAAATCTCATTTCTCAAGGTCTTTACAAAGGGATATCGCAACATTAATAATTATTTTGTAGCGGTTTTCGTATATTTTGCCTATCGCTGGATGTAGGTTTCACAATAAAGGCACCAAGCTATCTCTAGTTATCCATGCTCTAAGGAGAGGTGTGTCTATGCATTCTCTGGTGTAGAAAATGTAGCCTAACTGAAAAAAGGAAGAAGAATGTTCGATGACACGCTAAATGGAGGACGTTGGTAGAAGAGCTCTGTTTGGAAATGCATTCTGGGAGGAATCGATTGAATCTGTGCTTCAAAAACTACGTTAAATTCATTCTAGAAGACCGAAGGTTCTCTACAAGAATTTACATCGTGGGAATTGCTCTACTCGATGAGCTACGATATAATGAAATCTGAACTCTTTAATGGACAATGAATATAATAGAAGTCCTTGGTTTCGGTTAACTGTAATGCATTTTAAAGACTCTACATCGTCCTTAGTTCCCCTATTTGTAGGTGTTGCCGACACAAATCAAACGTAAAGGCTACTTGAGTGTTTACTATTTTTAAATGCGAGTGGTGGGCGTTAATTATGACACTCAAATAATACGTTAAAACCCTGAGTTAAGCTACTCGCCTGCTCTTTGAATCACACTTAGGTCGAGCAATACATGTGCACTTGAATTGACTATTTTTTTTTTACTGTAATACAGTATATCAGATTTTAAAATGCTTCTCTCTGCCCAACTAGGCGATTTTAGTCTCTGGCATGATAGAATGTAAGCATTCATATTGTAATTTTCAATTTACATTCCATCACATTTCTTCTTAAGGATCTGGCCGTATATGTGTGTGTGTGTATGTGTGTGTATATATATATATATATATATATATATATATATATATATATATATATATATAACAACTTGGCAACATTAAAAACCTTATTTTATAATATCAAAGAAGGTGTGTGTTAAATTTTATTCTGAATATGAAACTTCAAGTTATCACGAGACCCATGTGTATGTTAAAATACCACTGCATTTGTCCAACAAGCATACCAAATGACATTAATTACATGTATATATGTGGAGTTGTGTTATTTTAAGATACTGGTTAACAGCTAGCCGGGAAATAATAACCAGTATTTTTTTACCTACAGTAATTTTGTTTACCGCAAGGCGGAACTGAATTTATTATAACGTAGAAAAATATAACTCACACTGTTGTCTAGAATTGCTGTTTTTTAATTTTAGCAAATTGGTTTCAAGGAACCTACAGTTATAGATTAATGCTTTTAGCGTTGAATTATGTACCACGCCCTCTAAAATGCTTTTCGTTGACTAACTGCTTGACAACACGTGGAATGGTTTACGAGTCAAATCAGGGTCGTTAAAGGTCTGCAAGCCTCTTCATGATCGTAATAGGCGGCGGCAGAAATTATACGTTGCTTGAATTCACAACAAAAATTCGTGCCTCTAACATAGTTGTTAAATAATCTTAATATATAAAATGAAGTGTCCTGACACACTCACTCACTCATCAACGCGCAGCCCAAACCGCTGGACCTAGAACAATGAAATTTTGAGGGAAGCTTCCCCTTGCCCCGTAGGCACCCACTAAGAAAGGATTTTTCGAAATTCGATAATTAAGGGGGGTGATAAGGGGTGAAATGTATTTTAAAAGAATCCTTGATATCTCATTAACCGGGAATGCTATCATAACTTTTTTCAACTTTATAATATTGCCCAAATAAATGCATATTGGCGAATTTTTCGATTTTGCGAAATTCGAAAATTAAGGGGGTGAAAAGCCGTAAAATGTGTTTTTCATTAATCCGTGATTTCTCCTAAACCATTTCAGATAGTGACGTGATTTTTTTTTAATGATGCTTAAGTAAATATCTAAAAAGTGTTTTTACAATTTTTCGAAATTCGCCCTTGAAAGCTCTTAAAAAAATATAACGTGTTTTTAATATTAATCCCACTTATCTCCTAAACCAGTGGAAATATTGAAATAGTTTTTGCTTTAAAATAATTCTTACGTAAATATATTAAAAAAAGTAATTCCAGGGTTTTTCGAAATTCGTCCTTGAAAGCTGTCAAAAAAAATAAAATGTGATTTCAGATAACCATCTGTACCGCTTATACCCGTTGAGACATCGAGATGATTTTTTGATAAGAATGAAGCTTATGTAAATATCTACAAATCAAATTCGTGTTTGTATGAAGTTCGAAAATTAAGGATGTGAAAAGCAGTAAACTGTTACAGTCTCCCGGAAAAAGAGAATGATCACGGAGAAATAACTCAACAGTAATTTCTTTTTGCCAACCTACTCATAAATAAAACTTCTTTGGACTGTAGCCAATACGTACGAAAGAATTATCACGGCATGTCTTTAACATTCACACAGGTATTGTATAAAGTTTGTGGTGTGGAAGGGGTGGGGTTACGGGTTCGTATCTAGTACAAGACTTTGCGATGGGAATTACTACGACATCATACGAACATATTGCGCGCGCTCTTTACACTGAGCTAAGACAATTTATAGTTCACTGTTATTGAGTACGCTAGCTGTTAAATGCCTTCATCACTTATTTTATCCAGAGTTACTGTTGACATTACATAATTTCACGCGGGCAACGCCGCAGCCGGCCGGCTAGTTTGTTTATAAAAATAACAAGAACACTCGTAAACAGAAGTTCGGCATGAAATGAAACTATGCAGTGTAGAAGCTATCGATGGCAAACCGTGTAGTGCTTCAAGAAAGCCCAGACATCACATGGGGAGTTTTCCTGTATGCGAAAATCCGAACCGATAGAATCGGGATCGGCGTTGCAGATTTTTAAAACCAAGGTCATTTGATTCTCGTTTTTGTAGACCGGAATGCCTTGACTATGAACCGTTTGCAACCAATGTATTATATTTTTAAAGAATTTCAGAACATCTCGCGTGGAGGAACATCAAATATTGTACAAGGATAATACAGGAAAGTCAGGAGAAAAACAGGAGACGTGTGATGTAGTTCCTGTCCACGCCGATATGAGTGCTGTTCCTTCTAGAGCAGCGCTTTGCTTTATGAGTAATTTTAGTTTAATATATATATATATATGGTTATTTATAAGTTGAACTGTAATCGTCATTTTAGAATATAGACATGGTTTTTAGTTTTTATTTGGATAACATAAAATTTTAAATACTAATAAAACATGTTCTCATATATTATCCATGGAGGTATTAGTCTAATACCTCCATGATATTATCCTAAGAGAAATTCAGTCTGTAAATGTATAACCACCATAGAAAAATAGAGACATAAAATGTGAATATTGGTAGTGTTTCTAAGTTCACGCCGTTGGTATTACCAAATGCACTATATATAAATACCGGACAGCTTGAGCGATTTGGCGAGAATTCTGATTGTAGCATCTCTCCAAACCATCAGAGAACAGCACCTTATGTTTAATTGATTTCAGATGTACGCTACCAACATAAAAATTCTGAAAAAAAAAAGTATCTATGGAGAGCATATTTTCATTGCACGGAGAAAATAAAAAATAGCAGTACGATGAATTCGTAAAAATTAAATAAAACACTTTGAAATATATATACAAAAATAATATCACAATATGTGTTAGTTTCACACCATATCGGTAGGTTATTTTTCACAAGCTTGCTCTTAGTATTTGCATAGAACTGTCCAGTATTACTCTCTAGGGTATTTGGTATTACGTCACGTCTGACGCTTCAACAATGCTAAGAAACAGTAGTTCCCCATATTGTCCTTTACCAATATTTATGGACATCTTTAGGATTTAGCGTACATTCTCGATGCGCTGTATTTGTGTAGCTGAGCATAGTTAATGTGTTTGGAGCACGGAGCCGTAAAAAAATAAAAGAACAGAAGTACGTCGTGAGTGGGCCGTAAGTTCACTTCTGAGGCGTCGTGGATAACTTGGAGACATCGTATCACCCACCCCGTTCTGGAACTCCTATTGTTGCACGCCCATGTCGGCGCTGTTCCTTCAGAAGAGAAGTGACGCCTGTCGTTGGTGCGTGCGCAGTTACACCCTTCTCCCCCTCCCCAGTCTGCTTGGGCCAGTCCCATCACACCCCGTGTTGCTAGGAGACGCGTCCCCCCCCCCCTGGGGCCGGATCCCCTCAACACAAATACTCCGCAGGGCGCCGCGACACTTCGGCGTCCATTGCTCGTCGCTCGCGGCGTCTGCGCAGGACAGGGGGAGGTCGTCGACGACGCTTAACGCCTTCGTCGTCGAGAGAAATAACAAGGAGAGGAATCATCACTTCCAGGATGCGCGATGTGTAGTAACCTTCGCGGGATGATTTCAGAACAAGCTGGATTCCAAACGCCTGTACGTTTCTTTGGCGTCTGAAATCGGATCACAAGTTTATTAGCAGTGTCGTGATTAGAGATGATGGTTTATCGCGGGAAAACTTGACTGTTTGCTGGCTTTCAACTCACGTTCAGCTTATGAAAACATTACTGGCTTTCGTTTGTACGTAGAATTGCGGCCCTATTTGACTGAACCATTAAGAATCCAGCTCTTGTAATGTTTGGTGTCTGTTATTGGTCTGCAGACAGTTGCGTTTTGTCAGACGTATATCAACCCAGTCACAAGGAACTACATTCCTTTAAAGGTACGTTGGCACAAGATTTTCGCGATATACCATCATTAGAGACACTGGAAAATCGCGAAAATGTTTATAATAGTCTCCAATAAACTGTATTATATTAACCGCGTCACGTGTGAACAGTTTTGGGACAAATCACACATGATGTGTGCCCAAGATGTGCAGTTCTAACTGGGCCTGTTGTAGAGAGAACAATTGCTACAAATAAACGATAGCCAATGTTGATACAAAATATTCGGTGTTAATAGACATCACGTTGTTGTGGCACTTGGTGGCAGTGCCTTATATACACATCTGCAGCTTTGATTCATTGGTCAGTAATTGGTAGAGACATGAAAAATTCGCGTTTTCTTGTAGACGCAAGCTAGAATTCCAGCAACTATAGGTCTGTATCACGATCACAATTGGCCGTTTTACTCGATACTTCCTGGAAGTAGCTGAGCCAATGATAAAACTGTAGCTGAACACAGGCTCATTTCACTGTGTCAGCGAGCAGCTAATAAATAGCTGCTATCACTAGAGAACTGAAAATTTCGCGTTTTCTCATTGGCGCAAGCTAGAATTCAAGTAACTATAGGTGTATATCACGTTCAGAATAGGCCGCTGACTTACTCGACACTTCTAGGAAGTAACCGAGCCAATAATAAAACTGTAACCGAATACAGGTTTATTTGACTGTCAGCGAGCAACTAATAAAGAGCTGCTGTCTGCACGATTTAAGGGGCCCGCCTACCTGCCATTAAAGTTGTGATGTAGAGGTTCAAGAGAATCGTTTTTTCACAGAAAATATTAGTCGTGAGATTGTGTGTTTGACATATAAAATATATTAAGGTACCTCACACTAAGGGTAAATTATTTCAGTTCTATCAGTTTCTTAAGTAATTAGAAAATAGGGCATTAACATTCCAAATTAGTGCCTTTTCCGGCTTGTGTAATGCCGTTATTTTTTGTTATTTTATCTTAAAACCATTTAACCTTAGTAGATCTATCCTTTAGCTTTCGGTCCCGTGGCTGTTTCTACCTTGTAACAACTGTAAATGTTGAGATCTTGTTCTTGTAATATGTATCCTGCGCAAATATGCAGTCAGTGTTGTGGAAACTTGAAGGATTGGCGAGACCGAGCCGAGAGGACAACAGAGAGAGCGAGAGACAACCTCCTCCACAACAGGGGTTGACCCAATCCCGCTTTTATGGGGGAAACTCCACGTCCATGAGGTCGAGCGGCCGCTAAGGCGCCATGTAGGCGGGCCCCTTAACACATATTCTTGGAGGCTAGCCTACATGTTTTCCTGCCTCTTGTGGTTGGATGTTCTCTCACTCGTCTTGCGGTTCTGCTTGCAAGTCACAGACGTATGTAGTCACAATGACATTATTGATTGGTGCAGTCAAATAAGAGACGTGTCTGAACAAAGACACGCTGCCAATAACCATGAAGCACAGCTGCAGATGTGAACCTAAGACATGGATACAAAATTGTGCAAAAAATCTTTCCGCGACAGCGGTACGTTTAACCTCCAGGCTCGTAAACACAGAAGAACATGCCATTTCATTGGCCAGTCACCACTACGTCACGACCGCACGGAACTCTGACACTCCCAACACCGGAGGCTTACTATTGGCTCGCTGTTCTCTTGGGAGTGATGTGTAAAGCTGGTGATTTTTGGTGAAAAGAATGGACGACTTGAAAAGAGGCGGAGCTTCAGCCAGGTGTGGGATACAATTCCTATCGCCATGGATACCGCAACCGAACATAACCTTCATGTCCCGGATGAGATGTACGTCAAGAAAATTGATTATTTGTTTGGAATTTGCCGTTCTTTCAGGTAAACATTAATCTTATGTATTTGCGTATCATAACCATGAAATTTAAACTAATATTTTTTACCCTTGCGTGCAAGTCTGTGAAAGCGCAACATTTTTTCGTTCTGCAATTACCAACTAACAAATCAGCATGTTTGTAAACAAGCTTTGTTTCCCCACAGTACTTTTCCCCTGCGGTGTGACGTCAGGGGGCGTGTACTTCAAGTCGTTCATTATGCAACATTTTGTTTCAATGCCTCATGTGCACATCTGCAGCTCTGTTTCATGGTCAGTGATTGGCTGTGTCTCTAACTCTCAACGTCTCGTGGATCTCCCCTCATATCGCAGACGTGTGGTGTCGCAGTAACATTATCATCACTGGCACAATCAAATAAGCGACACCTCTACGGCTCCTCACAAATAGCCATGAAGCAGAGGTGCAGATGTGAACGTGATGCAATAGAACCGCGATTTAATGGCGAAAAGATTTTGCAACATTTGGTTTCGATGCGTCATGTGCACACCTGCAGATCTGCTACATCGTCTGTGATTGGATGATTTTACCCTCACTGGCCTTGGCAAATTATAAACGTACAGACTATCAATAATCTTATTCTGATTGGTGCAGTAAAATAAGAAACGTGTCTGAACAATGACACGCTGCCAATAACCTTGAAACAGAACTGCCGATGTGCACGTGAGTCACTGAAACAAAGTGGGGCAAAAATCTTTTCGCGACAAAATCGTGGCCCTAGCATTGATACAAAATGTTGCGTAATTCTTTTCACAAAAAATCGCCAGCTCTAGTGATGCGTCAACTTCTGTCCAACCACATAACGTCTACATATACGTGAAACATTATGTAGTCAACCCCGACAGTCTAATATTAAGGTTGCCGAATGGTCGGACCTTTCGCCTCTCAACGAGGGTGAGAATCCCGACGAGGTCGGTCCCTGGATTGTCGCAAGTGGGAATCGTGCTGGACGATTCCGTTGGTCGGCGGATTTTCTCAGGGAGCTTTCGTTTCCCCCCACCCCTTCCTTCCGGCGCTGCTCCACACTCACCTCATGTCACCCCTCACCTGCGCTAAGGACCTTGATGTTAAGCGCTGACATAAATCTCTCACTCACTCTGATAATAGTAGGAATATGCAAAATTTGCGTTATTTTCTGCCAGCGGACTAGACACCACATGTCTGTAGGCGTGTACGACGTTTCCCATTCGCCGACAGTATTTAAAAAAATTATTGAAGTTTTAAAAGTTTATTTTCAGTTTCAACATTTTTTTAAAATTGAAATAATCTTTATTCTTTAATTTTATGAGCATGTCATTGTAGCCTGCAATGTCTTAACCACTGCGATTTTTTTGAGTTTGGTATATCAGTTGGTTTTAGTGTAGTCGTTAAAAAGGGAAACATGCAAAATATGACCTTAACAAGCCATTACGCGAAATCTATGCGAGATAAAAAAATTTCATAAGAGCCAAATTTAGTCACATTTTGTGTCTGAAATAAGGAAAAAAAATATCTGGTACGAATAAAAAAAAATGGTGATTAAAATTGCGGTATATCGCGCCCTTAAGAGACTCGCCTGAGATGATGACGTGCGCCCTGCTCGTGATGAGAGCGCGCCGTGTTAACAACTATGTACATAAAAGAGCTGTGTTTTCTACAAGAGGATCACGTTGGCCCTCATTAAAGCCGGTCAAGTCGGTGCGAGCAAGCGTGTAAGTGGCGTAGTTTAAACTACGCGGGTTCCTCGCACTCTGCAGGCAAGTGAAATCATTAGCGGTCCCCCGACATGACACAGCCTTCTACTTTCATACACAATGTGCTCTTCAAAAAGTCACGAGAGCCTAATAGTACATTTGCATGTTACCCTAAGGGTTCTGACAGAAAAAAAGTGCTTTCAATACAGATTAATTATAATTGAACGTTGTTATAAAAAAAACTAACTGGAACTGAGATATTCAAATTCAAAGTCTACTGTGTGTGTCTAAAACTTGTATAAAACACTTTTTCTGGGTTCTTATTTTCCTTCAAATACTACGATTTAATACTCGTTCTTTTTTCTGGGGTGTACGTCTGATTTTCCTCTTCTACTTGGTATGAGTACCTCGAAATAAATAACTTCGTGTGCTGGTTCTTTTATGCGTAACTACTATAGTAGGCAGTTAAGTTGGCATTTGAGTTCCCTAGTACTGTTAACAGGACGGGAGCGCGAAGACTACTACTATTATTATCCGGCGCCACCTGCCACGTTGATACTAGCAGGGCGGAAAACATTCGGCGCGTTCCGTCATACACTACACAAGTGTAACATATTTGTTAGTTGCAGCAGTTGTGCTGGGGAATATGTATATATCTTTCAGGATATGCGAAAACTATTATAAGCTGCTATGTTTTACTTCCGTCCGTAAACATGCGCAAGATTGTGAAAAAAAAAAAAACTATTCAGTCAACCAAAATTATGGGAAATGTTGTATTAAGGCAAACCTGAAAATAAAATATATTTATCCTACTACAGAATAATAGTCAAAGAATATAAATCAGACTAATTGACAATATCACTACGCCTACAGTATCTGCTTCAAAACAGGTCAAAATATTTCTTTAATTCTACATCAAAGGGCAATGTAAAAAGATGTACAATGTGTGTGTTCGTAATAATACTTGGCTATGGAAAAGGCTTTCAGCACGCAATACTACACATAAAGGTACAACTAAAAAAATTAAAAAACAAACTTTTTAATTTAAAAAATTTAAAATTGTAAACTAAAGAAAACCTTTTACTGGTATAGGTTCAGAATAACCCATATCTAGGTAATTCGTCATTATATACGCTTACAGCATGCAAATTTAAAATTTTGACTTTGGAATACCGTTATGAGACAACAGTTAAGCGGTTTTTTGTCGGAGACGAAGATATTTTCAAGTAACGTCAACCACCATCTCATGCAAATATAAAATTAAAATTTTTCTCCACTTGAACACTCTTCATTTGTACGAATGGCCCTTGCAACGGGAGTGACTAATTTTGAGGAAAGACTTGTACATGCGCCATTGCAGTACCTTGCCGAAGCAAGCAAAGAAAACTTGCAAAGATGAGGTGTAGTCAGAGCACACATATAAAATTACCTAACAAAGCCCACAAGAAATGATGTCGGAAAACCACAAAAAACACGAATAAATAACCCATCCGCCATATTGGTACCTGAAATATGTTGTTTATTACCATAGCAACGTGTATAATGCGACTGTGGTTTGACCAACCATAACCTAATTTCTCATTACATATACAGGTACAGCTGATTGCACTCCGCCATATTTCTACGTGAATAAACAAAGTGGACGTGGCCTCAGCGTAGGCTGCTAATGCTCAATCTGTACTTTTCTCTCATCTCTGGTCCAGATCGTCGGAGCGCTGTGTGCAGAGCCGTCAATGACTTGCCTTTTTGCCATTGAGAATTGTGTTATGTAAATAAAACTTAAAGGGACCTCCCTAGATAGGCTGCGTTTGTGCGTGTGTGTGTGAGGCAGGAATAGTAAGAGTGCCTTAGACGTATGTAATGCATTATCGCTTCTCCGCGCAAGCTACCCAAATGGCATGCAGTGCTTTACAATTATCTTTTTTTCCTACGGGACTTTTAAGAGGTGACCACATTATTTAATTTGTGGGTAGCATAGTTCAAAGTCTAACGTTTGTTTCCATAGTTGTGTTTTTCGAGTTCAGTTGTTATTTTTCCATGTACGGCAGTCTGGAAAACACATTTTTAGCCATTTTGAGGGGCCCGAAAATTATGTTTCTATGTTTACTCTTTATTTTCTATAGCGACTTTTAAAAGTTCCTGAAAATACGATTAACACTTGAGCTTTAACTTCACGTCCTATTAAGAAAACGTACGGTTTTGTCACATGCCTCGTCAATAGCCGAAACATTAGTTGCGTCAAAAATTATATTCCGTTTTGGTTTCCATTGAAGAGTGCAAATGACATACATAAGTATAAAATATATCGTCGGCTTAATGCTACAACTAGGTTAACTAGGTAGCTGGAGATATCAAACTATAACACTGAAAATTGCTCGTGTCATACAAGTGGTTATTTTTTTTAATGCAAATTTGTCTTGCATCAATACTCATTAACATATTTATAAATGTACATATATATCAAAAGGAACCATCATAAAGGTAGTGTAGACATCTGCAGATAACTTAATCTTGGAAAATTTAAGTTAACCAGTTCTTGCACTAAGCTGACGATATATTGACTTAAATGAACTGATTGTTTGAAAGCAGTGTATAAAATTAAAAAGAAATTGATAATCGTAGTTAATAGTTCCACCAACTGTATCAGTGAAGATTTTATTAAAGTGATGCATTTCTGAATAACTATTAATGACACCAACATTTTGTAGGCTATGTTTATCCGTGACAGATATTGTTGTGGATCGTTCGCAGACGCGAGGAAATGTTTGAAAATGAAGTTACTATTTGTAATATTCTACGTTGACTTGTAAATAGAACCTCGAGTTTGCCGCGTAAAGTTTTGTACCGTACATCTATAGCTTTTCTTCGTGGTTATTGGCAGCTTGTCTTAGTTCAGACACGTCTGTCAGTGACCGTTGAAACATTCAATCGCTGAACATCAAGCAGGGCTGCTCTGAAGGCATTGAAACCAAATGGTGCGAAAATCTTTTGAGCATGAAATCGTGGATGTACTCAGGGCCATTGATAGGATTTCCGGGCCCTCGGGCCCCTGGGCATTTGTCACTTTTGCCCCTCCCACCCTTTTTTGTCGGCGGCCCGGGCTGTACTTACAAAACTATGGAGGCTCCAGCTGTCGCGTGAGCGTTTATTTATTTCCCCCGCCGTCTGGAGACGTAGAGACAAAGCGGTTGTTGCAGAATCACATCGGCGTTCACGGCATGCTCTCGTATGCTGGCTTGTTTTCTGCGGTGCATCATTGTGGTAGCGTATTCTCGCCTCGAGCACCCGATCAATACCCCTGGAGCTAGGCAACCCGCTCTGCGTCGCCGCTTCACTCGCTGCCTGACTCCCAGGTATAGGCTGTTCGCGGTCAAGTCAGCACTTTCGAAGAACGTCTTGACCATTAATAAGTAAGAATTATATATTAGACGGTAACTTTTGAGTACGGTACAATCTCTACTCCGTGTTTATTACTTATGTTGCTAAGTTTTTATAAAAAAAAAATATTGCTATAAAACGTATATGTGAGCTTCAAAACTGTTCTTCGAACGAGCAGGAACAAGTGCAGTCATCAGGCGTAGATCTCAAACACAGAACATTTAAGAGGGCGTAGTATATAATTCAACGCTAAAAGCATTAATCTATGACTGTAGGTTTCTTGAAGCCAATTTGAGAAAGTTAAACGATAACAATCCTAGACAACAGTTTTAGCCAACGTTTTAAACAAAATAGTTTCCAGTGTTACGAACTTCTGAGGCAAAATCTCTGACGGCGGAACCTCGTGCATTTAACTGCTGCGAGAGAGATCACGTGTAACGAATTAGTAGGCCTAATTCTGGATAAATATTTACTCATAAACTTAGCATATACCATTATCTAGGATTGTCATTGAGTATTTTATCCATATTGGTTTCGAAAAAAGCGTATAAATCAGTTTATTTTTCAGCGTTTATTTATCTACCACGCACTCTTAGGAATGCAGAAGTGAAATGACCGGTAAGATGGCAAAACTCAGTCATAAACGCCAGCAAAATGGCGTATCTGGCCAGCAACACGGAGGTAACGCCTACGTCCAGTCAGCTTTAGGCGGCTGACTTGGCCAGCCCAATAGGAAACCTATTTAATCTGTGTCTCAGAGGTCTTCTGTACAACACCGTTAGGTTTCCAGCATATTATATCGTGGCAACATCAATTCCTATTTGTTTACACTTACATTATAAATTATGTATTCTCAAATATAGTAAATAACGGGTTTAGATTGCGGTTACACGTGTACCAAAACTCGTTTACTTCGAGTTTGTTTAACCGAAGTGGATGATATTCTGGTCTTGGCTACTTTTCAGCAACTCTGAACACGTTTCATTGCTTGTTTCGAACGACGCTTCTCTCCCATTGGGTTTTCTGCCTCGACGGAAACAAACTGTGTGACAAATGTGGCTGAAAGTCTGTCTCACATTAGAATTCCAGTTTTTGGCAGTTCTTTAGACTACCATGGTTACAAATTCCTAAAGAAAATTACTCTTCATTTTGATGAACTGCACAGTTTGAGAGCCAGCTGGGCGTTTGTGCAAAAGAAAATCACTTGTAACTGAGGAAAATACTGCTTATTCCATGGCAACAGCTGCAAAATTGAATGTGAACGCAGCTGTCAAAGAGTGGAATTCATACATGAGGTGGACTATATTTTGAGTGCGACATTTTTGTCTCAATAAATTAAGTAAGATTTCATGTTTAAAGCGTTTATATTCGTAACACAGGCACAAAGAAATTGTGGTTAGTCTCAATATAATAAAGACAGTGTCACGAATGTTAAGTGTTAATTTGATAATATTTAAATATGGAGCATTTCAAATTGTGTGAGATAAGAAAGTTGGTTGACTTCGTTGTGTTTTGGTGTGTAACCTCGGGAATATATATATATGTGTGTGTGTATATATATATATATATATATATATATATATATATATATATATATATATATATATATATATATATATATATATATATATATACAGGGTGGACCAGAATTCATGTGCCAAAGTCCGGGAGGGGATTCGTTATGGAAAATAAGGTGGGGTATATAAACCAACACTATTCTGTGGTAAATATTAAGGGAGCTAC
>PNEQ01081791.1:0-12289 GCA_003012365.1 Medauroidea extradentata | reverse complement strand
TGTCTCGTGTGGCTTCACGCAATGAAAGAGGCCCGGAGTAAGCTTACCCGCTGGGCCCTATTGTTGCAGTCCTTCGACTTCGAGGTACAGCATGTACCTGGGGCTGAAAACGAGCTTGCAGACTCATTGTCACGTGCCCCGCAGGACATCTTCGCGCACGACGAAGGAGAGTGGGACGAGATCCTGCCACCCACGAGACCAAACGAGCAGACAAAAGCAGGCGAGGTCCCTAGGTGCAACGCTGTAACGGTTACGAGCGAGCTCACGTTAGAATGTCTCAAAGAATGCGTCCTAGCCGCACAACAACAATGCCAGGAGACCTGGGGACAGATAGAGAAGTGCGGCAAGAGCGAGGTGCGACATTACCGTGTCGTCGACGGTCAGCTCCAGATTGAGTGCCCCAAATCCAAGCCGGCGTGGAAACTCTACATGCCGACGGCTGAACGCATGAAGGTGTTAGAATTTGCACACAAGAGTCCCTGGGCAACACATCCGGGTGGCACACAGACACTGACTAACCTCAGACGCCATTTCCACTGGCCAGGAGCGGCTAAACAAACACGCGAGTACGTTAGCCATTGCAAGCACTACAACCGTGTCAAGAGTCGACGTGCGGACGGACAGCAGCAACAACAGCCCCGAACACCAAAAATCCCTATGGATACCGTAGCCCTCGACCTGATGGGTCCATATCCAAAGAGCAAAGGTGGCAAGCGCTTCATACTAGTGGTAACCGACCTCTACACTAGGTGGGTGGAGGCCTATGCGATCTCTAGTGCTCACACACCAACAATCAAGAGTGCCCTTGAGAAAGAATTCTTCAGCAGGTGGGGCTACCCACGGGTACTATTAATGGATAACAGTACTCAGTTCACGGGTCACAGGTGGCGAGACTGCTGTATCCAGTGGGGGGGTGTTACATCATACCACAGCCGCATACCATCCGCAGCCAACCCCACAGAACGGAGGAATCAAGAAATCAAGGTGCAACTCCGATTTCGAGTCAAAGGGGACCACATGAGTTGGGCAGAACACCTACCCGCCATACTGTTTACCTTGTGATCACATGTGAATGCAGCAACGGGCTACTCTCCGGCAGAGATGCTGCAGGGGCGTAACCTCGCCTTACCCGGCGAAATGGCATGCTTCCCACCTGGGGAGAGCACAGCTGAGGAAAGCAGTGGCGAAAAACGAAATCGACGAAGGAGAAGGGAACAGCAAGTGCAGCTGCGACAGCGGAGGTACGCCGAACAATGGTACCCGAATTCTGCCAAGACACCACCACAGCTTCAACCCGGTCAGAAGGTGTATGCGAGAGCGCATCCTCAGTCGACGAGTAAACAAGCATTCTGTGCTAGGTTGGCACGTAAGTGGACCGGACCTCACACTGTTCTCAGTCCGGCTGGTAACACATGCTTCATCATCGGGGTAGGAAGATACACACCTGGATACCAGTACTGCGGGTGCATATGGGAAAGCGCCCGGCAGCGTGGTCTCAAGAGGCCACGGCGTCCCGACGCCGCCCCCGCAGTCAATCACAATGTCCAGACATAAAACAAATCCTCTTGACCTCCGGCAATTGCTGGGATTACGTCCCATCAAGCCTAAAAGCCACAAACACTCTGTGAACCACGACGTGTCAGTGCGAGTGTTCTGTGTGAGTGAGGGAAAAGGGGACATGTGTGTAGTGTGATAAAGAGACGTCCTAGGCAAGGGGTAACCTTGTTCCCCAAAATTCAGGGCCCGGGAAAGACTTGTCAGGTCTAACCTCAAACTCGGGTGGAAACACCCCTGCGTTTAACGTAATATTGGACTCGTCCAACCGGCAACCTCTGCCGTGTAAATTCTTTAAAACTTTGTATTGTTAAAATACTTTTCTTTATAATAACATTTCTCTCTAGATTTTTCATTTAACAATATTAAAATAATTCTCTGTTATTAATGTAATTTAAATGCATGTAATGTAAAATATTGTCAGACATAAAATTTTCAAAACATAAAAATGAACATTCCAAACAACCGTTTGGACATTAATCATCAAGCCTAAATTTTATACAAATTTTCCAAGTGCATTGTTTAAATGTTGTAAGTGTTTTATGTGTGAACGAAGTTTTGGTGCGCTCAGCAGCATGGTCGCCCTGAGCCGCCAAGGCTTCGGCAGTTGACTACTGGCGGCGTGTAGAGGCGGTTCGGCTACGGTCGCCCGGGCACCAGCATCTCTTTAGTCTTATCATTCACTGCAATAGTCGTTTTCTTTCTTGGTCTGGAACCGTAATTTAAACGTAATTTATGTGCCCGGGTTAACCCCTCTCCCCTGTCGACTCGTTCCGCGCCCAGGGGCTTTTCATACCGTAATTTTCCACTTCCCATCAACTGGGAATTTTACCGCGTCGCCTACCGGACGGGCCAGGTCCGGATCCATTTCATACATCGCCAGGATTGTGTTTGTACTGGGAGACCGATGTGAGTAAATAATAATGCCTTGCCTATATATATTTGTGTTATTATTGACTTTGCCGCTTCACGGTGTTTCAGGGCACGGGACCCTACAACCCGGTGACGTAAGTGTTTGTATGGGTGTACAGGTGCCCGAAATCACTGTCGAGTGCATTGTGTGTGTATGGATATGAGCGTGGGGAGGGCCATAACACTCCCCTGAGTAAGTAGAACGGCGGAGGACGAGGAGATTTTGAAGTCGGCCACACGACCCTGAGATAACTCCACTCGTAACATCTGAGTGCCGGTTCTCTGCTAACCGGCTGGCGCCTAGTCGGGAACGATCTTAAAGCACGCCAGTATTTTCTCATCACCATCTCCCCCACCCTCGTCCCCGTCAACACCTTAAGGCAAAACAAGCTGAATTTAATTTTGATATTAATTGAGATATATGGTCTTTCCAATTCAGTCTTTCGTCGATATAAAGACCGAGAAACTTTGTCTTGGATACTTGATTGATAATATTGCCATTGCATTTAATACTGAGATCACATTGTGGTTTACTCAATTGAAAGTGAATAATGTTAGTTTTCTCCATATTAAGAGTTAATTTATTTGACAAGAACCAATTATTTAATAAACTCAACACTTTATTGCATAGAAACTGAAGCTCATCAATAGAACTATGAGAAATCAATAAACTTGTATCATCTGCAAATAATACTGGTGTGGCAAATTCTTTTATGAACTGTGGTAGGTCATTAATATATATTAGAAAAAGAAGAGGACCCAAAACAGATCCTTGGGGAACACTGTTTTTTATTATTCCAATACTAGATTTAGAACTTGTTGCAGTAATTGGATTATTAATTTCAACTCTTTGTTCTCTTAAATCAAGGTATGATGATATCAAATTTAGAAACATATACCATAATGTTCAAGTTTGTCTGATAGAGGTGTATTTTGTGCCCGACTGTTATCAGTATAATGCATTTTAATTTCGTGAATTCTATCATTTTCAATACGATACAAAGACTTCGTGAACATAGCACATAATGTCCTTTGTTTTGTTAGTAAATGATTGGTACATAACCTTAATTGCCTTGGCTTGCAAGTGTTTATAGCAGAGTCGGGAGAAGTACTATTTGATAGTGTATCTCGACAAGTAGGCCAAGTTACAGAGTAAAATTTACTTTATGAAAATATATTGTGTTAAACCAGAATGTTTTCCTCCCCAGTTATTTAGCCCAGAAATGTAGTCTAGTCGTTCACCAAGCTACACAGTCTAGGGCAAGTGTAGGCCTACACTTTCAATACCTGAACTTCCCTCCCCATGGCTCTGTCATTATGTCACAGTTATAATAAATACATATTTTAAACTTGCAATTGTGTAACATCTACCTCAATTACCTAACAAACCCCTTCTAAACTTTTCAACCCTTCTTATCCTGAGCTCTTCCAAAATCAAGTTACTCTTCCTCACTGGCCTAAGCATAGACTGTCTACCCTACTCTGTTCTGCACCTCATCTTCTGACTATTTCCTCCTATATAACCTACTTTAGTTAATAGGCAGCCAAACTTAACCCAAATTCCCCCTCTGTTCACCACCTTTTACATACTGACCAGCTATCCCAAATTTATCTTTTCCTTAAATGAGTTTCACCCCAGTTTCTTAAACATGACTGATTGCCAAAATTTCCCTGTGTCCTCACCTGCCTGCCCTTGCCTTTCGTCTTTCTCCAACTTTGTTGCTTGTGTTTGTACCTCCTGCAGCTCCCGCATGTCTAATTCCATTTACAGGTACCACTCTGCAGCTCCATACTCGAATATTGAACTAAAATTGCTATATATATATATATATATATATATATATATATATATATATATATATATATATATATATATATATATATATATATTACTGCACTATTAACTCCAATACACTTCCCAGCATTCCTAGAGTACCTCTCCTTTCAGACACAGCTCTCTCTGCCTTATTCACCCTACGTCACCCTGTAATATTATGCCTAGGTACTTGTATTCTGAAGCATCCTATAACTCATTTCCCTTCCCATCTGTATGTCTGTACTACCTACCCTCTTCCTCGTAAACCTAGATCCTTAGATCAGCCTGTATCACAACCCCTAGATACTTTTATTCTGTGGTTTCCACTGTCTTCTTATCAGTCATCCTGCAACTTGTTCCTTCCACCCACAAATCTACCGTCTGCTAGTTATTGAAAATCAGATGTATTAAAAAATTTACAGCAGGCTATGGTTTAGATTTGTATTTTCGCACTGATAGGTACAACGTTAGCAATATAACTTCAACCTATATGAAAGTTGTCTGGAAGTACAATACACATTTAAGTAAATTGTGCTGAAGAAGGTATTTTTAGGGAAAAGGTACAGGAATGGTAGTTTTATTTTTATTAGTATTATTTTATTCTTTTCTTTTACACTGACCTCCAGATTTCTGAAATGGTTTGATTAATACAATACGAAGACACATACGGTACTTTATGAAAATGGCAGGTACAAGCTTTATAAAACTGTACACTGTAGTAGATTTCTTCAGTGTTGATAGACATTTGCTTTTCAATTGGGAATATGCCTTTGACTGGCCAGCGTGCTCAATGATATAAATCCCCAAAAATAAGTTGTGTACCGTAGCTGCATGTAAGATAAATCATACACAGTCGAGGTATGAACACTATCCCATATTTCAGTAACTGTGTAAATCTATAATGTCAGACTACATATTCATGAAATAATACAACTAGTGCTTAACAATAACCTAGCTTGTTTACGGGGCCTGTATGTTGTAGACTCGTAGAGCTGTGTGGGAATGTACATTATTTTCTAATCAAACTACCAAATTAACATTACAGAGTAGGCCTAATCACAACAACCACAAAAATTTATACTGTAGCTGTAGGGTTGTAAAACCGTACACAGAGACAGTAGTAGGTAATTCTTAATGTCTCTATATTATTACTGTTGCATGAAAAAAAGTTTATATACAGTACATTAAGAGCTAAGACAGTTTCATTATTTATTTTCAGCAAAAACAGTTTGAGTTCTAACTAAAAAAAAAAAAAAATCCTAATAAAACTCAGGAAAAACGTGTATGAACAGTCGTACTTCAAACTGTTTGTACATTCCATGATCACATACGCCTACATTCTACTTCTATATAGGCCTTTAAGATTCTAATACAATAAAGTTTCAAGTGTACTATACATTAATGTCTCAATGCAAGAATTATCAAGAACAGCACAGTATTCGCGGTTATTATAGTTACACAAAATACTGTTAAATGTAAGCCCTGATATTTTTACTGTAGCTACATTTACATTCTTACAAAAAACCTACACAGAATAATAAACGAGTATACAACATACAGGTCTCGCAAGCAGGTTAGGTTATGATACACTAGTCAAATATTTTACATTGACAATGTAGGCTCACGACATTATACACTCGCACACGTACTGAAACCAATTAAGTTTTCATACCTCAACTGTATACAATTTATCCTTCATATTTGCATCCACAGGACATGAACACAATGTTTTTGGGGCTATGTACAATGAAGGCCCTGGCAGAATAAACAGTGCTGATGGCAATGCTGATGGCTGGTGAGCTCCGATTGGCCCGTTATTTCACCAACACACCATCAACTGCTGGCTGACATGGCTGATGGCTGACGGCTGGCCGAGTTCGGCAAACTTTATATTTTGATGGCTGGTCAGCTCACCAGCCATCACGTGATCATCACCAGCGGCCAATCAGAATGGTGTACACTTGCGCATGCGCTAAATGACAAGATTGTTTACTAACAGCAAAGCAGATGGCAAGATCGCAAAGAAAAAAATGCTTGCAAATTTCAACGCCAACTTCAAATGTTTGTCAACAACACTAAAATTAAATTTTTGTCAACAACGTAACTTGAATTGTTTGACCACTGACTTCAACAACAGCTGATGTCGAAGACAGCTGACGTACGAAATTACAACATGGCGGCCGAATTTACTGCTACAAGCGGCGATTAATCGAACAGTCTACCAGCCATAACAACGATCATTGTGGCTAGTTTATTTGGGATCAGCCATCAGCAGCGCATCCGCGTAGTTAATTGGCTAATATATCCACCACTTGGAGTCCACCAGCCATCAGCATTGCCGTCAGCACTGTTCATTCTGCCAGGGCCTTGAATCGTACATGGCTCGATGTGCAGGCGTTTTCACCCTTTTAAATTAATTTTCTTTCGTTGCTGAAGAAATCCACTGTTGTACACAGTTTTACGATTCTCCACCTGCCATTTACACAAAATATAAGTCCGTATAATGTATAAATATTTATAACGTATGAATAATAAAAAAAATACAAAACACTCATCTTGTGTTTACTTTTATGGCAGCAGCAAGTATAGTGTAGAAGGATCTTCCATAGAATCATCCACACAACCTTCCATGGAAGTTATCTTTTCAAGCTTAGAGCATGGATAAGTTATCAAGACTCGTGCAAGATTCCAACAAATCTTGTACAAGTCATTCCATTGTGGCAAACGGGCTTTAAGGGCCGTAATTATAAACGTCCTCCGAAGGCTTGCTGGCAAGCCCCTGGCCTTTATTCGCGCAGCTGTTCGCTGGCGGTCTTCCACCCTTCCTACACTATAGTTGTCTGCCGATGGATCGTCAGGAGATCGCCGGCTGAATGGGAGTTGGATGGTTCTCCTTCATAAAATTTGGCAACACAGCCTTATTTTTAGCAGCGAACATATACTCAAGTGCTTAAAGACCACTGTTATGAACACACCTAACTTTAAAAACAAAATCGTTTCGATTTTGTTTTCCTAGTCTGTAACATGGAGGTATTAGTCTATGGAGTAGAAGCCTTTGAGCAAATTTGAAGCCGGCCAACAGACGACGTTTAAAGACAAGGATAGAGCTAGTGGTGGCAAAAACATGTAAATATAGCATTGAGCTGAATGAAACTGTTTTAGTTTTTTGTTAACTACACATTATGGTGAAAGTTTGTGCAGCTCTTGGCCTTACAAACATATTCGATCGTTGCGGAGGATTATCTTTTAACAGGTAAGAAACTTTTATTTAAATTCATCACGTTTATAAAGTACATACACGCAGTGAGAGCTAATTAGGTTTTTTTTATATTTCTGAAGCAATTGTAAACTGTTGTGTACGATTCAAATAGAAAATTTGCGCGAATTTTTGTAAAAAATTACATAATTACATTGCTTTATGCTATTGTTTTGCCACCCAAAATATGGCGACTCGTGAAAAATAACGTCCTGCGCATGCGCAGTTCGAAAATGATCGGCTTCACATGATAACTATTGAAATGTACGGCAGCTGCCACTCCATAGACTAATACCTCCATGGTCTGTAACATGGAGGTATTAGTCTATGGAGTAGAAGCCTTTGAGCAAATTTGAAGCCGGCCAACAGACGACGTTTAAAGACAAGGATAGAGCTAGTGGTGGCAAAAACATGTAAATATAGCATTGAGCTGAATGAAAATGTTTTAGTTTTTTGTTAACTACACATTATGGTGAAAGTTTGAGCAGCTCTTGGCCTTACAAACATATTCGATCGTTGCGGAGGATTATCTTTTAACAGGTAAGAAACTTTTATTTAAATTCATCAAGTTTATAAAGTACATACACGCAGCGAGAGCTAATTAGGTTTTTTTTTATATTTCTGAAGCAATTGTAAACTGTTGTGTACGATTCAAATAGAAAATTTGCGCAAATTTTTGTAAAAAATTATATAATTACATTGCTTTCTGCTATTGTTTTGCCACCCAAAATATGGCGACTCGTGAAAAATAACATCCTGCGCATGCGCAGTTCGAAAATGTTCGAAAATGATCGGCTTCACATGATAACTATTGAAATGTACGGCAGCTGCCACTCCATAAACTAATACCTCCATGGTCTGTAAGCAATTTTGTTCTTTTTGTAGTGGGGCACACGTGAGATATTCGAAGTGATTGAAGGAAGCCGCGGAAAAGTTTGACTATGGAAGATAAAAAAATTCGACAGTGCGATACACTCCTAAAGAAAAAGCAATTTTTTTGACTGGATAAAAAATACAAAAACATAACTACAAATAAGAAAACTGACTCTGTGTCCAATAGACGGCTTGGCCGGTGACGTCACAAGATGAGCATCGCTCCGAGCATCAGCTGTTTCTGTACAAACGTAGTGTTACTTGGACTGGTTAACATTGTATAAATAGTACAAAAATGCATGTACGGTACTTGCAATAGCGAGTTTAGGTATCGCTAATAGAAATATATGAAGGATATTATTTCGTTTTACTCCGAATATTCCTGTAAAGAGTCTAGTCACTCGTGGTCGCTATCCATAATTTGAGCCGAGGACTAGATCACAGCCCCAGACGACTGCTAAAATGTTTGGGCCTATAACTAAAGCATTCACTTTTTGACCATTCCCTTCCAGGATAGTGTCTGTGAACACTGCAATAAAGTTACAGTAGCTAACTTCAACCCATTCGACTTTCTTAGAAGACAAGCATTAAAAAAAGTGCACTCGTAATTCCGAATTTCGACTCGGAAGGTATAAAGTAGGGCATTATTAATTTTAATAAACTATGTGAAAAATAACGATACACTCAAATAGTCTGCAAGATGAAAGAAATGAAATAAATAACTACTTAGCCCTACAAAACCTGACAAATAACATTGACCACTCACAACCACTGAAAGTTCCAACATTTAATATTCTGACTATTGTCAGCGATTTCAGCAAGCCCTAATATTCCACAGCAGCTTTGCCTAGATGAAATAGGTACTGTAGGTATTGTTTTAATATCACATACATGCACACATATTTTTTTTTTTGTATTTGTCCTTTTTAAAAATTCGGTTTTGCTACCCTCCCATAGCAAGCCATAGTACATGAGCCATCATCTCAACTCTCCAACTAACAGATTGTCTACATTTATAAGGACAAACAAGGCTCTAATAACATTATTTGGTCCGAGACTTATTAAACACCACCGAATCCATGATTTATATAAGTGATTTTCTGACTATTTAAAGAAAATAAATCGTCCGCCCATTCAAACGCAGCAGTCTGTCGCGATTGTTTGTACTTTGACAGCTGATTCTACCCATGATTCAATGTGCGAATGCTCCGGGCCAAGCCGTCTATTACAACAAAAGGAAATGTGGAAGAAAATCACTTCAGAATGTAATGCTTGCGATGTATCGCGCAGAGATGAACTGCAGTTGAAAAGGGATCTTCCATGTCCCTAATATATATTTTGGGTAGTTGCGCATGTCGTTGGTCGTCTATTTATTCATAATAGTTGAAATCTTCATCCATGTGCCACATTAATTCGTTAAAATTCCTCGCCATTTTTCATAACTGGTCTCTAGAGAACAGCTGGTGATTCGCCGAATGAGGTCTGGCCGTCATTCACCTGCAATCTCCCAAAAAGTGGAAACTTGGTGGCGAATGGTTGTTCGCCGGCTACCCGCCGCTCTCTGAAAGAGGTCTATAATGTGCAAAACACCAGAATTGGGTGGGAGGGAGATTGGTTGTACTTCGAAAGACGTTTAGAATTACCGGCCTAAGAAGCAACAGGGGGTCTATTCACTAACGTTCCTTAGTTACGGCCAGTAAATTTAAGTTACGGATCGCTTAACGCCGCTTACCTTAATTTGCGATTCACTAAGCATTTCCCGTAACAAATTCAGCAGACTTTAATTTTACGGGCATGTTACTTGGCAACACTGTAGGATGGCCATCATATTACTGCTCACTGCCACTCACTATCATTCCAAAACTGAGCTCTGCATGTTTCGCTCTACGTAATGTATCAGGTATACTAAACACAGATTCGGTGTTGACTGTATATTTTGCATATTTCACTCTATTATGACTTATGGCATCATGTTTTGGGGTAACTCCTCTGACAGAAATAGTGTTTTCCGTATGCAGAAGAGAGCTGTAAGAATAATTCACGGAAGAAAACAGACTGAATCCTGTAGACCCCTTTTTAAAGTTCCAAAATAATGACCTTAGCTTGCGAATATATTTACTCATTGCTGACATTCATTTCCAAAAATCAGAAGTTGTTCCACACAAATGAACATTTTCATAACCATAACACTAGAAGTAAAAACCTTTTACACATGCCTCTTGTAAACTTGACCTTACAGCAAAAAGATCCTTCATACACAGCTTGCAAGTTGTTCAACAAATTCCCCAGCCACCTGCAAGATGCATGTTTAGCTAACACAAAAATATTCAAAAAACACCTTAAAGATTTCTTGATCATTAATGCTTTTTACACAGTCGATGAGTATTTGAGTGGATCTATGACAGTGTAGATACTTATTTAAGATATTTATTCTGGGTTAAGATTCTGTTTCTTCTCTTGTTTTTTTTTTCCTTTTCTTTTACATGTGGAGACTATGAAATATGCTGACGTGAGCCTACCTGCGAGCCCGAACCGACAAGAAATGTTTGAATTTCGCTCTTTTAGTGTATAATTTTTAATGTATAACTTAAGTAATTTATTGATTTGTTTGTATATTGTAAATATGACTTGTCCGATATCTTTGTGCAAAAATGTACACAAAAAAAGATCTAAGGATGCAATAAACTAAATCTAAATCTAAATCTTCACTCGGATCATTGATTGTACATGCAGAAATTGCCATTGCCTTCACGTGGAAGTGAATTGTCTCGCGCCAAAACATTTATTTTGGTGTGCTCTGAGTTGTTTTTCAAAACATACCACTCGATTTTGGCGAATTTAATTAAATTTTATGTTGAAACTGCAAAATTTGTCTATTTTTAGTTGTGGAATATATAAATAACGACGTTTTTGTTGGAATATGTACATTGTTATGTGATAAAAACGTATTTTTGCCGCATAGAGCAGAGTTTTAAAAGAGTTTATTCATGCGTGCTGTTTGCGCAATATAACATATATATATATATATATATATATATATCTTATCGTTTTTACTTTTTGTCTTATAATACTAAGAAACCTATACTTTCTGTACAGATGGTCAAAACATTCCTTTCGTGTACGGATTTTAGGTAGGTCTTGTTCTGTACTGCAAGAATGAATCAAGTTTTCATGTCTCGTTTGAGTGGGCAAATTTAATTTTCAGTAACTGCTTATACAGTTTTGGATTTTGCGTTAATATTTTTCGTTGGTTAATATTTCCGTAACAGATATTGAAAATGGAAATATGTGTTCAGTAGAATCACGTGTGTTTTATCAGTTAGCAACTTGAAAATAAATCCGTAATGGTCTGGCAAATTGCATAGTTCAAATATTTACACTAGATACTTTAAGGGGAATGTCTACATCTGGTACATTATACCTGAAACGCTACAAACTCGAAAAATAGCCTGCCAATCTCATCGTAGCAAATGAAATAGTTTCACATTAGAAACCGCAATGCAATTACATCACATGTATACCTACCGTTAAATTCATTCCTTCAAGTTTTCAATATTGTATACCAAGAGCTCTAAAATAATTTAATGTTGCGTCATGTTTTCACTGTCGAAAAGAACCTACTACATCAATGTAGGCCTGGGCATAGCATTTTGTCGTGGGTGGGGGTGAGGTTTTGGGTGGTGCAGGTCACGGTGGTAAGCCGAAACCTCTCGGCGTGAGTAGTCTGTCGGCGAGGGCGCGATGGCTAGATGGCGGCGTGCTCCACTCCCAGGATGCACTCCCGAAGCGTCGACCGCCGTCTTCCTCGTCGGACTCTCCCCACCCAGTAAAGGCTATTACAGCGAGGGAAACTAGCGCTGCACTGGAGGTTGTTCTTC